>JAJQOW010001002.1:12500-68961 GCA_037975125.1 Latrodectus hesperus | reverse complement strand
AAACTCAAAAAGTAAATGAAAGAAATTTAAAAGAGTTGATAACTTACAACATTTTTTTTAAAGAAAAGTAATTTTTAAAAGTATTTTAAGCAAAAAACAAACACAATTTTTTTCCAAGAAAAAAAATTTCTTTTCAAATTAGTGCTCCGTTATTAAAAAATGACTTTTCCGCCATTCATCTTCATATTATTTTTCTATAAGTTGCCATGAAACAGATGTACTTAGCATTTCCAGAATGACAGATAACAGAATACTACTTACATGTAGGCCAAATTTTTTAAATCGAGTTGTTGCAAACTTTTTCATAGAATAATCGAATTTTAATAGCACATGAAATATTATTTTAAAAAGAGTAAATTTCAGTATTCTTCTAGAAAAATTAAAAAAATTTACAGGAAAAAAGAACTTTTTTGTGAAACTTTTTAAAATAGTATACTCTTGTTTAAAATCTATCACCTTCCACTTTCCAATTGTTTTCTTTTAATTTCACATAAAAGTGTTTAAGCTTTTATTACATTTACGGAGACTCATATACGGGAATATTTCGCACAAATAAATTGAGAGTTTTTGTCCGAATAGTTGCTTACTTTTCACAGGAGATTTAGTTATTATTTTGAAAAGAAATATTTTTGTATTCTTGATTGAAATCTATACTTAAAAGAAATACAATTTATCTTTTTTAAATTCTATTCTGAAAAAAATTTTATGTTAAAATTTCTTTTATAATCGACAACTTCTGTCGTTTTAAAAAAATTTCATCTTCACTTACTCGTATTTACCTTTACTTGAAATACTAAGCATTTATTGTATTTCCAGGATCTAATATAAAATATTATGAGAGAAAAAGGCAAATTTTCTGTTCGAATAATTTAATATATTTAACAGAATATAATCAGCATTTAGATATAAAAATTTATTTTAAAGAACTGCTATCCGTAGCCTTAGTAAGAACATAAGATATCTTGAAAAACATTTCCTGTAAATTTTTTTTGGAAAAAATTCTTACTGTATTGAAAATTCTTTTGCATAATGACGCCATTTGTTAGAAATTATTCTACCATCCTTTTTCTTCTTTTTCTAAGTTTCATAAAAGTTATTATTGTTATTGATTTTAATCTTAAAAATGAATTTTCTCACTTCAAAACTTTCATTCTTCCTATACTTTCATAAATTTGAAATGATTAAATAAACTACCTGATTGAAGAAAACTACTACTTTAAGAAAATTGTTCATACGGTGAAATTACATTGCATTTCATTTTCCAAGTTATCTGAAATAAAAAATTTTTTGGCTTCTAAAAAGTTATGTAATTTATTCTTTTCTTTTGATTTCCTTTTATTGAAGTTCGATTTGCTCAGGAAATGTTTTTCTAATTTGTTTCCGTTCTCTTTTTTTAATAAATTTTGAAGTGTTATTAAATTAATGAGAGCTTTTGAACAATTTTGTTTTATAAATTTTTCGTATCTGCGAAGAAATTTTCCTAAATTAACTGAAAAATTATTATGATGTAGAACTTTGGTAAAATGAAGTTCTGAATTCTGAAACAGCTCTTGTTTGAATATAAAAATAAAAAAATGAATATAAACTATTTTCTTAATGCTTACGAAAGAAGGGAGATTTAGGCACAACTAGTTCACTCTCTGAATACTATTCAAATTAATTAACACGATATCCACCATGGTTTGTCTAAACTATTTAAAGTTTTATAGTTAGTTAAAAAATTTTATAGTTTAACAATTTAAACTACATGAAATTATTCAAAAAATAATTAATGTTCAGACTTATCTATTAGGTTGGTGCGTATGAAATGTCGGATTCTCTTTACATGCGGACGTTTTCCTCCCTGTTTTCGTTATACTTTTGTATTTGGCATAACCTCATTCATACTCGTATTGTCCATTGCCAGAGACTCATTTCAGCAAAATAGGTTTTCTCGAAGGTCTTCCCTTTTTTATTTCTTTTGAGTTTATTGCCGATATGAATTCTGCCGACATTCGAGTCATTTTCTTATATGAGTACAAACTTGGTAATAGTGCTGCAAAAGCTGCTCGCAACATAAACCAAGCGTTTGGGGAGAATACGGTTAACGATCGGAAAGTGCAGCGTTGGTTCGAAAAATTTCGGACTGGCGATTTTTCACTGCAAAATGAGCCGCGCGGAAGACCCAAAACGTCTGTGAAGAATGATGACCTGAAGGCTTTAGTGGAAGCGGATCCAGCCGTATCCACGAGGGAACTTGCTATCAGGATGAAAGTTGACCATACAACGATATTGAGACACCTTTCTGAGATTGGCAAGGTTAAGAAGATGGACAAGTGGGTACCGCACGCACTGACAGAGCGAAATAAGCTGGATCGGTTAAACGTATGCTCATCATTGCAGCATCCACCCTATTCACCGGATCTCTCGCCAACCGATTTTCATTTTTTCAAGCATTTAGAGCTGTTTTTAAGGGGCAAACACTATGAAAATGAAGACAGTCTAAAAAACTCGATATCAGAGTTTATTAATTCTAAAGACCAAAATTTTTTTAAGACAGGCATCTACGCTTTAAAATCTCGTTGGGAGAAGTGTATTGAAGCGAATGGAGCATACTTTGATTGAATAAACAGCTTTTGAAGAAAGATATGCAGTTTTATACAATCACTTAAGAATCCGACATTTCATACGCACCAACCTAATATTTAAAATAAGGAATTACATTCAAGTATAATTTACGTTAAAACTTTACCACGAAAAATTATTCCTTAAATTTTCTTAGTAGTAAAGTTTTTGTTTCTTAAGGACGTAAGGGATTAAATTTTTGAAACATAATATAAAATACATAGAATTTAAAAATATTGAAATTAAAAAATAAATCTATTGATAACAAAATAATTGTTTTTGTATTTAGATTATAATACTTTAATCACCAACTTGATTTTTCAGCGGTTCAATGTCTTGAATATATGTCATTTTATTTCTCAAATTCAAATTAAGATAAAAACAAAGAATTAAGAATTTTTGGTATTTATAAGGTGTCTCATTGGAATTATTAATATAAAAAACAATGAGTTCAGGTATAAGAAACACAAAAACAAACTCAAGAAATATATTAAGTTCGTAGATATTCTGTTGCATATTTCTTCTGACCTACACCGATAGATACATAATCAACTACATTTTAGTTTCAAACTCCCACGTGACCGAGATTGTCATTTGAGCTTTTCACACTCAGTATCACACAACATTATCAAATATCTAATGCACATAAGCACTTTTTGCACGATGTTCATGAGTAGGTTTTGTTAACAAACCCAAAACATTTTCAGTAAGAACGCAATGCCTTCCCTCAAAAAGTACGGTGATACGTGTTATCTAATAGAAAAAACTGAATCTGTACGTAATTTCTTGGCTGAATACTATAATTCTTAACAATTTGATTTTCAATACCACGTTAAAATAACACAAATATCGTGATGAGCTATTAGTTATGCTACAATTTTACAAAATTATAATGTTTTTACGCGAATTTTAAGAATTTTCTAATATTACACAATTAAAAAATATTAATGTTGGAGAGCTAGCTGTATTTGATTTGTTAAGAGCTTTAGTTGTGAAAATATTTATTTCGAACATCACATTGCCTAATAATTAAATATATAAACTACAACAATACTTGAAATTATATAATTATTATAAAATGATGTTATGATAAATGTTTTTACTAAGCGAATTCTAAAAATTTATTTAATGTGTAAATAAATTAAAAAAAGTTTTGAGTATAAATAAACAAGATAAGAGAGTATTGATTCTTCTCTTAAAACATGCACGCATCATATCACATGCATAAAATTTCACTTCTGTTTAAGTTATTTTTTCTCATTCACTATATCAAAAAATTCATTATATACGAACATTATGAAGGGAGAAGAAAATTCGTTGTTCAATACCTGAAAATAGGTAAAATTCATTTTATGTCGACACAAAAATGTAAAATTATGAAACACTTTTTATTAAATTTTCAGCTTTCTGTGGATTTTGTTAAATTTTACAGAAAGGTACTAGGAACACAATTAGAATTTGAAATCATCATCAGAAAATATTTTTATGAACACCTTTCTGTATTTTTTTAACTGTTAAACAGACAATTTTTTCCGAATTATTTTATATTATTCTAGAAGAAAAAAATTTTATGAATTATAAAAGCAAATAAAAATTTTTTAAGTCATTATATGTGAGAACGAGGAATGAGAATTCTGAAGAACAATTTAAAAATTTAGAAGATAAAAAAAAGTGAAAAAATCAGTATTGACGCCAAATCATAATGTATGAAATGCTAGACATCAAATTATTATCATTTCTTATTAAAATCCCCTGTAAGGATATGTCTTACATCAAGCATGATGGAATGCCTTGTCAAGAGATTGATTTATATTCTTTGGTAACGGGTGATTTTTAGAGCATTGTACGCGCTTTTGTATTCGTGTTCTATCACGATGTCATTTTAAATTCTATACATTGTGTGCTTGACGAAAACACATATTTCACTCGAAAACATGTCTATTTTAAGCTTTAAGGCTTTTGAAAATTGAAGCATCGTGTATTTCTTTTATGAATTTGTACATTCCATTAGAAGAGTCTTTGGACAGCTTTTCCATCAACCATCTAAGAAAATGGCGTGCACTTTACTTTAGAACACTCTGGAAATTTTAGATACCGATAAAAAGTTGGCATATCATTTGGCCATGATTAATGATCGGAAAGATAGTTTAAGGAAAGTAGATGATTTCAGAAAGGAGGCAAATGCACCACTAATATTTATTCCTGTGAAAAATCTTTAAGAAAATTTTAAATTTATATATCTAAGGTATGAATTGCATTACATTAAGTATATAAATTTCACTGTGCTCATTCAACACTTGAAAAAGCATTAATCAAACTATACAAATTTCACATTGTGTTGATTAGTGCATTTACAAATACTGAAAAAAATGTTTTTTCTTTAAGATCAGTCGCTTAAGTTACTCAGAATTGGTTTTACAATTTATGTTTAGGGTTTTTATAGATTTAGCCTAATACTTGTAATTGACATAATGAAACAATGTGATAAGCAGTCAAATTTTATAAATTATCTTGAAAACAAACAATAAGTTATCAGAAAAAATTAATGTACTTTTATTTTCATTCTAAGCTAAGTAAAAAGAAAAATATGTATTTGGCATTTTTTACTTTCTGCAAAAATGAAATTTTTTGGTTTATACATTACGAGCTTTGCATTTATGTAGGAAAGGTGTATTTAAATTTTTTTAACCATAAATTTGTTGTTTCTTTCGTTACAATTGAGATTATGATTACGCTATAGTATTACTTTTCTCATTGGTTAAAACTATCCATGACGTCAGACTACGTTTCAAATGTGTTCATGGTATCGAGTCAATACCCTTTAAAATCTCTTAATCGAATTGATGACGATTGGGGTGGCATCATAATTGTCTTGAATTTCGCTTATCGATGGATTTACTGCCTACATTAAAATCGCATTTTTCGAGTGGCAGCAAACAAGGCGAAGTTCACTATCGAATGTTTGAGTGACGTCAGCGATGAAAAAAATCCATTCATGATTTTTACCAGTAATAAAGAAGCATTTTTAATTATAATTTTTCCGTTTGTAAAATTTTTCAAAATTATGACAGTTACATTCTGTTTGAAATAATTAGTTCTCAAATCTTTAGTGACATTGCTTCTAAAATTTAATACGTTGAAAATATAACAGAAGAAAAATAAAAATAAAACATCCACTTTATGGTTAGTTTAAAATGGCAAGGACAATTAAAAATTTTATTTATTTGTTAAAATTATCTCCTGTCTTCTATATTGCTCCTAACAAATGAAAAATAACAAAAGTCATTTAAAAATCATAATTCTGACAAATTTATTCTACCAAATTAACGTATTTTAAACTACAGTGAATAATAAAAGAATATTTAAATAGAAGTTTGATTAGGCCAAAAAGAATGGAACTGAATAACCTTTAAAGGTAAGTTCTTTTTTCTGCATTGAATTATTAAATTCCGAAACTCTGAAATGATTTTAATGGAAAATTTGCAGTTCAATTACTTTCCTCTCTTGATATTTTCTATAACAAAATACATGGCGATTCAAGGGTTTAAAGAAAAAGTTTCAGCTGTGTATTTGTAATATGTAAGTATATATAAACGCTACTAGACTAAACCAAGGAAAATGAATTAGGCTTATACTATCTACAGAAATAGACTTTTCAAGAACACATTTTCATAGATTTTGGATCATAGTGTACTACGTTTCGGGGCTCGCTTTGATTTAGAGTTGATGTTAACAATCTTTTAAAAATCACAAGGTTTTTTTTTTTATTTGCAGCAAATAAAAAATAAATACAGGAAATTCTAGCTGTAGAAATCGCAATTACACAGGTCCCATTCAGCTAATGCAACAGGAATAAGCTTCCAATCTCAGAAGTCTCTAATATCTCTGCTAGACAACAGTTTCTATGCACTTGACTATTCAAGACTGATCGTCTTTACTAATTCTTCTATTCTCGGTGGTTGTATTTATCCCTGCCTTGGCTTGAAAATCTAAGAATTCCCCAAATTCACTGGAAAGTTCTAGGCTATCTTGCTTAGTATTGGTCGGTGATAGATTTCCCTTGGAATATTTATTTCTTGCCAAGTCACCAACAATCTCCCCATATAAGGTCGCCAAGTCCTTAAAACACTAAAAATAACGTTTTTAACGTAGCATATGTCTAAATTGCTCAATTTTGGCCCAAATTTTCAGCATTTCAGATCTGCTTGATATATTTTAAGACAAATACAAGTGAAGTTTATAAATGTGTAATTATATTAAAAAGTAGACAGGGTTTTATTTGCAAGATAAATAACTTGAAATGCCTTCATTTATTCCGGCTCATTAGAAGTGCCTGCAGAAAATATAAATGCATCTCCAAATGCTCAACGATATGGTTGTGTATGATAAGTATATATAAGATAAAACTGGAAAAACATTAAAACAAGAAAAGCGAAATTTGAAAATTATCAAAATGTACAGTACAAAGAATATATAGGGACCACACTCACGTCTTCATCAGGAGGGAGAGGGTCAGCAATGCAAAATAAACACTCTTTTCTGATTATTAAATAATTATTAAATATTAAATAAAGAAACAAATACAGACCAGTTTTTCAAATAAATAAATCTAAAATAATTAAATTAATTTTCGCACAGTATTGATTCATTTATCTTTAAAATTTCAAGTCTTTATAACACACCTATTGAATTTTTTACAGTCTGGAAGTTTAAACTGTTAATAAAATTAAAGATTTTATTTTTAATAATTTAACATTTCCTGGTATTAAACTTGATCCATTAAAACCTGCCATTAAGAATTTAAAGATAACTTCATTATTACACCTGGGGTAAAACCTACAATAATTACGAATTTTTTAAAATTTTATTTATGTAGATTTATATGATAAAGAAACTTTTTGTTCCAACATATACAAACGTTTAAATTCCACAGTTAATATCATTATTGAAAAAATTCATCGTTTTTATAAACTTTTAAATATACCCAATTATAAATTAGTTTCCTTATTTAACAGTTATTCCGAAATTTCATAAATCTCCTATAAAATTCAGATGTATTACTTGTGGTACTAAATCTTATATGAATAAACCTGGAATTAATTTTGCTAAATTTCTTAAAAACTATTATTAGACAATATTGTTAAATCTGCGAAGCCACTTGGATTGTTAGTAATAATAGACCTCTATTTTGGTTTTTTTTAAATCCAAAAATTGTATATATTGCATGAATTCTTTTGATTTTAAAGACCTTTTTTACTAGCATACCAATTGATAAATTGATGTATTGTATTTCTATTTTCTGTGGACTATTGAAATTTATTAAATGCTTATTTGGAATATTCCAATCATATAGTTAAAATGTGTATTTATCATAATTTTATAAGTAATGGTGAAAATATATTTAATCAAAATTGTGGTATTCTGCAAGGATCCAATTTTTCTAGCATATTTGCAAATCTATTTTTACATTATCTTGAGAGAGAGAGAGAAAAAAACTTTAATTATCAATATTTTTTTGTTTTTAGATACATTAATGATTTTATTATTTTCAATAATTTAAATTTTGAAGTTATTTCTAAATCTATTTACTTTAATGAACATTCTCTAATTAAAATTTATTTTTTTGATGCTAAAGTAGAATTTTTAGATTTATTTATCAGTATTAATAATTCTCTATTTCCTATGTTGATGTTTTTGACAAAACGAATCAATTTAATTTTAAGGTTAATAAGTTAATATACTGAAACTCAAATATTCCTTTAAAAATATATAGGAACACATCATATTTAATGAATTAAATCGCATTTATAATATCTCTAACACAATCAGGAATTTACTCTAAAAATCAAGTAAAATGCCTAATTGATCACATCAAAAATAATAACATTCCAACTAATTTTATTTTAAAATATGTAGGAAGTAAGGAATTAGTTGTAAGATGGAAGTAATGCGTAGTTTTTTTTTTTACAACTACACAATAGGGCCACTCAAGCATTGAAGTTCTTACAAGAATCCCGAAAACACACCTATATTCACTTTCTATCACACTTTCTTTAAACATAATTTAGCCTTAAATCTCTCCTTAAACACATTTTAATTTTAAAATTACTGCATGTTTCTAAACTACTTTAAACTTTTTGAATTTAATTATTCTTAGCAACTATTTCTTTATTCCAATTTCAAATTCACTTTTGTCAACTTTACCTTTATTCTAATATATAAGTTTATTCTGATTTGCTGCTGTTGGTATATCTGTTCTTTCTACTGTAGGTTTATTTACTTTTCTTTATATATATATATATATATATATATATATATATATATATATATATATATACAGGGTGTCCCGAAAGGTCGTTGTCAAACTTAAGGTGGTGGTCTGTCATACCATGGCAAACAAGATTTACATAGGAACTTGTGTCCGAAAATGTGAACAGCGACCGCTAGAGGGCAATGTTTGCAGGCGTAGAGGGGGAGAAAGAAATGATTCCGAAAGAGGTTTCAATATGTCTTTTATTAAATAATATGGTTAAATTAAATAATAGGTTCAGAACACCATCCCGTGTAAAAGATGCTTTGTCAGTAAACAAAATCCGCGATAGAAAATCGATCTGTGCAATCCGTTTTTTCAAATACCAGCATGCGAATGCAACACGCTGGGAATAATCATCATCACACAGTGTCTGTACTCTTTGGATGTGGTAGGGGTGTTGCCTGTCCTTGTGCAGTATGCGCTGAATGATGGAACGAGGTACACCCAAGACGCGTTCGATAGCTCGGAGGCTTGTTCCTGGGTTCCTTTCAAATTCCCGTAAAACAGCTTTCTCTGTGACAGGTGTGCGTGTAGTGCGTTCTCCACCGATGTGGCTACCTGTCTGGAAAGCTGCCTCGCGCAATCTGCGAAACAGTTAACCAAACAAAGCACGACTTGGCTGACGTCTGTTTGGGAAGCGCTCAAGGTAGATCCTCCCCGCGGCTCGTCCATTTTAATCCGCAGCACCATACCCGTAAATCATATCGGCCAATTCTTCATTAGAAAACCGATTCATCGTTCTTCTGTACGTCGTCGCCTGAAATAATCACACTTCCCACTCTCCCATCATTGACCTCTAGCGGTCGCTATTTGCATTTTAGAACACAAGTTCCTATGTAAATCTTGTTTGCCATGGTATGACAGACCACCACCTTAAGTTTGGCAACAACCTTTCGGGACACCCTGTATATATATATATATATATATATATATATATATATATATATATATATATATATATATATATATATATATATATATATATATATATATATATATATATATATATATATACATATATATATATATATATATATATATATATATATATATATATATATATATATATATATATATATATATATATATATTACTTTAATGTACTTTAATTTTCGAAATAATAAAAGCATAATGTCGTTATACTTTTTCTTTTAATACACACACTATTCGGGGGAATTGCTCGAAGATTTTTAGACATTTGTCCTTAGTGCATGTCAAATACGAGTGTTTATTTTGCATAGCTGACCTTCTCCTTCCTGATGAAGACGTGGTTCCCATGCTTTCCTTCTATTCTTTATATTTTAGTAATTTTCGAATTTTGTTTTTCTAGTTTTAATGTTTTTCATGTTTTATGTTATTTATATTAGCAACTCTTTCTTATTTGCTTTTGCGGTGCGTAGGTTTTCTGTAATATATTTATGTATTTTGGTATGGTATTTTATGATATTGTGTGGAGAGAATTTGATATTTGAGCAACAAACTCTCTGTAGTTTCATGTCACTAATCGTAAGATCAGCAAAACGAAACATCACCTGCTATGAACAATGGCTGAGGTGACCACTTTTTCTTACTAGGCTGCTGGAGCTTTGTGGGTTTCGGTCGTGTTAACTTCAATCTTTGATAACGTCTAAGGCCTTTCCATTGATTAGAGATAATCTTACATCAGCTTCTGATTACTGGGTTGTCTACTAAGCGGTGTCAAATTCATTCCGCTGGTAGGACTTGTATGTAGAGAGGAGGGTGCCAACTCTGTTGTAATCTCATTATTGATCAGAATAAAGAAGCGCTTGGTTGTAGGCGAATATTCCATACCTATTAAAATTAATGAGTTTGAGGCTTCAGGCTGATATATATATATAATCCGGCATTCTGACTACGGATAAGGAGGTCCTGGTTTCGAATCCCGGTTCAGGCATGGATGTACTTTCTCTCTCTGTCTATCCTATCTTTGTCCTTTCCTTGTATGAATGAGGCTTGAATGGTTGCCTACCCTATAAACGGGTCCCTATAATGTGTGTTCTAAAGAAGTCGGACTCCACACCAAATATGGTTCTGTTGAAAAAGTGGTGCAGCGTACCCCATATTGCAAGTTTAGCTGGCACACGACAACAACATCCGGCATTGTATATAATTCCTAAAACTAATCGGCAATATATGAAACGATTCATATTTCACACATTTCCTAGCCACTCTATTGAATACCAAATGAAAAACCTTCAAAATATAAAATGCATCTCCGATTCATTTAGAATATCACGTTGCAAGACACGTGACTCTTAACGTGTGTCTTAAGCTCAGAATTTCTAAGTTGCACTTCGCGGTTTAAGAAGATCAAAATATGCATTTTTTCTTAAATTTGTTAAAAAAAGTATCAGTTTTTTACCGTTCTGTATGAAAATGGAGGAGCAAGCTGTAGTATTAGAGAAGGGGTCATGCTCTATTGACATAAAACAATGATCCTACGATGAACTGTGCAGAATAAGAGTTAACACTGCAAAAAATATAGTTTTTTCTTAGCCAAAACTATTTACTAGAAGTTAATAAATGATGTATACAAAAAGCCAAAATGACTACCCAGGAGTATTGATTGCAAAATCGCTACGATGTGATAATTGTGGAAAACAAAAATAAACTCATTTACCCTGTTAAAGAAGGCGTCAGTGCTGTACAGTATTACGTCACGGATTCTTGAGTTTTTATCCATACTTCATGAAGCTTATTTGTCAATTGGCACGGAAGAATAGAATGTTGAAAGAACTTTCAACCAAATACAAAAACATTACGCGTCTTGATACTGAACTATAAACTTACCTTTGTTAACCTTGCCAGAAAAAACTGAAAGGTATTAAAAAGGGCGTTATTATGACATATATGGTTTTTCTGATTTTAATTCCTGTTGTCTGATAGAGGGTGTACCAAGATTGTCTCACAAAATTTGTGATTCTCAAATTTATAAAATCAAAAAGAGTTGAAGAAATAGCTTACAACTTAGTGGATGTATTCTCGTTGCTTGAAGCATCATCTATATTACAGTCTGACAATGGTAGGGAATTTGCCAAAAATGTGGTGACCATTATTGGCAATTTCCCTACTATTGAAGGAGTTTTGGCCAGCCTTGAAGATCGTCCTCACTCCATTCTCAGAACTAGGGTAGTGTCGAAAGAGCTAATCAAGATATCAAAAATGTGCTTTGTACTTGGATGCAAGATAATATATCTGATGGCTGGAGTGAAAGACTGCGTTTCGTATAAAAATAGAGCCTATCATCTTGGCGTCAAAAGAACATCCTACGAAGCTCTTTTTGGCTGCAAACCTAAAGTAGAGCTTACAACGTCTTTTCTATTCAAATATGTGTTTTAAATAACATAAATATAAAAGAGCAGCTAGAGAAAGTAGTAGAAAGCGTTCGAACAATAGAAAAAGGTGAAACCTATCAGATTACGCTAGAAAAAAGGCTGTTAAAAAACACGTATAAGATTATAGTCGATAAAGGACTAAACCAACGTGATAAGCTTACCGAAGAAATTTTTGTTTCTGATACATGTTGTGTGTATTTAAAGAAAACGAATTTATTCATTCATTATCGTGTGCCAGCCAGGCTGGCAATATGAGGTGCGCTGCTTCACTTTTTCAACTGAACCATATATTGATTTAGAGTCCAATTTCCTCAGTACACACATGCCATAGGTACCCGTTTATAGGGTAGGCAACCATTTACACCTCATTCATACAAGGAAAGAACAAAGACAGGATAGATAGAGAGAGAAAAAGTACATCCATGCCCGAACCGGGATTTGAACCCAGGACCTCCTTATCCGCAGTCAGGCACGCTGACCACTAGACAAAGAAAACGAATGATGCATTTGTTTTCAAAATTTGTCGTCAAAAAATTCATAACATCTATAGTCATGCTAGTAAAAGTGATGAAAGAATATTTTATGGAACATTTGTTTCAAAACTGAAAATGCTATGAAATGTGAAATAAGCTCTGAAATCAATCTCGAAACACTAGCCCCCCCCCCAAAAAAAAAAAAAATTAAAATGTATTCGGAAAAATAAATTCCCGCTGAGCCTCCTTGGGAGCTGCTGTGAGCTTTCCTATTCCTGACGTCGACAAGGGAAAAATGATTCGCGTAATGCATTTTCAGCTATTATAAGTGTAACAAAGAATAGTTTCTATCGACTTGGAACTACTGAAGGATTTTAAAAGAAGTATATGCGCGAGATTATAATTCACTTTATATATATATTCTAAGAATTTGGTTAGAAAATATTTCTGATCACGAAATTCCTCTCCGGTTAGTTGCAATAACTCAGTCTAGTGGCGGCGGGCGGTTAAGAATTTGTCAAATGCATGTGTAAAATAAAGTGACAAAACATAAAATATTTTTGCGTGAAAAATGTAATAAAATGTAATTCAGAATATCATTCAAATCTGACATGTTGCAACAAGTATGTTAATTTCGTATTTTTTATTTGAAAATTTTGTTTCCCTTAATAAGAAAGACACATATTATGTTTTGTACACTTTTAATTTTTTTACGCATTTCGCATAAATTTCTTTTAATGGCACTCTTATTATTTTTTTCAGAATAACACTTGTATTTTTTGTGAAATGTACATTTTCAAAATAACTCATCAGGATTTATTTTTAATACTTTACTTAAATAACCTTTATCATTTAGAATGCCTAGGGAAATATGTAATACTTCTCATACTTCATACCCTGCATAAAAACGTGCGACATTATATATAATGCCGGCGTTTTATATTTTGCCGGTAACATATACATTTAAATACATTTGCCAGTCGATGACTGAGTGGTTAGCGTTCCTGACTCCTGAGCTGTGGGTCCCAGGCTCGAATCCTGGTTCGGGTATGAATGTTACTTTCTCTGTCCTTTCTTTTGAGATGAAGTATGAATGTGGCCTACCCTATAAACTTGTCTGTGATGGTATGCCGTGGGTAATGCAACTCATCTCCGTGATTTGAGTCACAGGTGTCCACTGGGTAACGATAATGGTGTAGCATGTCCATTTTTGGACCTTGCGCCATAAAACCACACCAACCAAGCAACTGTGGATATGTGTAGCAGTTTCCGGACTTGTTTTAGAGAAGGGTTAGTCACCCAAGTGTCCGCCGTTAATTAAAAAAATTTTAAACGGTTGCATAACACACTTTGCAGCTAAGTAATTTTGTGATGACTTTGACGTTTAAAATCTTCATATTTACACCTGCACAATGTGACACCGAGAAACAAATCTAAAACGTTTTTCTGATACTTTGCCGTGAAGACTTGAATAATAATCAAAAGCTAAGATTGTAAATAAAAATTTTGAAAATATCGAGAATGTTTTTCTTCCAAACGTACATAAAAAGATAAAGAAAATAAGAGCTTTGTGATTATCTTTGGCCAGACGATAACAGCCTTAGTGACAATATTTAATCCCCGAACATTCATTAAACTCATATTTATTTTATTCAACTCCGAATGCCACAAAAGGGAAAATTAGGGAATTCGCTTATTTTGACATACATAGTTGACAGTTCCCAATTTAAACAACTTTTCTGCGATAATTTTGTCCGATATTAATTGCACCGGTACGAGTTGACAGATGCTCTCAAAAATCAACGCTAATTGCGTACGGCAACCGCTCATGATATCAAAAGATGCCTGAAAATTAAACTTTACCCAGCTCCGCCACCCCGAAACTTAATTAACGGATTTTTAAATAGGGAAATGCCGCTGTGGAGGCCTGGGAAAGCAGAAACAAACAAGTAATCTGAAATTCTCATCAAAGCAGATACAGAGCACCATCACGATTTTCGTGCTGAAAAGTAACGGGTGGTTTCGGGGTAGGAGAGAAAATATGGGGTATGGTATCCCGTGAGTACGAATAAACCAAAATAGAAGAAACAATCGGGGTTTCTGGAGGGACGTGGGGTAATCGGGGTAATTTGGGTTCCCTTTAAGCGAGATAATAATTTATAATCAATAATCCGTTGCCAGGCGCAGGCAATTAATCAAACTGCCAGGGAAGACGTAGCTTTGGATGGTGGGGGTGTGGGGTGGAAAGCAGGGGGTGAAAGGAGAAAACAAATAGTTTTGAGATAGAAAAGAAAAAACTAAAGTTTTTCTTCCTTGTTTTCGTGGTAACTTTCGACATCTTTCGCCAAGCCGGAGAAAGAGAATTGCTACGGTGCTATTTTCACATGGAATCTGAAAAGATAATCTGTTATTGATGAGTGGTTATTGGCATGGTTGTTACGATTACCGATTCAAGAAAGGGGAGTGCTTACATTCAGTTATTAGTTTAGTAATTTATCAGAGTTAGAGTTATCAAAAGAGTGTATCAATGAATCTATCTATCTATGCGTTTTAAGTATTATTTTTTTAAAAATTTTTTTCAAATTTAAATTATGGCTGTAAATATATTTAACTACCATGTTTTTGAATCTGTTGAATACTTTAGTTATCTAAAATGTTTTTATCGGAATTAACTTATAGAAAAAAAAATGAAGTAAATAATTGATAAACTCCTTAAATAATATTGATATCTATTACATGTTATGACAAAGTGATGTGTTGCAATCTATTCGTTTACACTCTCGCAATGGAGAATTAAATATTAGCCAACAATCAAGGGAGAATTTAATATTTAAGTCACAAGAAGTGTTGTTATGTTGTTATTAACGACACTTGGACAAGCCAAGCTCGCTGTGCCTTTGGCTATGCGAAATTAATCAATTGGGAGCGCCTTTCGTTTTTAATCAGAGCAACATGAAGATGAAAATCCAACTTTGCTCTACACACATGCCATAGGTACCCATTTATAGGGTAGGCAACTATTCACATCTCATTCATACAAGGACAGGACAAAGACAGGATAGATAGAGAAAGTACATCCATGCCAGAACTGGGATTCGAACCCAGGAACTCCTTATCCGCAGTCAGGTATGCTGACCGCTAGACAAGTAGGGCGGCGTCACAAAGAGTACTATGGATTACGATTTAAAATTATTTTTCTGTCTGTTTAAATAAAATTACCACATATATCAATAGAGTTTAATTGTACCAGGAATTAGAAAATTTCGTTATTGAAAAAATATATTCATATTCTAAATCGATATATATATATATATATATATATATATATATATATATATATATATATATATATATATATATCATACATACATACATACATACATACACGCACACACACAATCTAAATCTGAGGAGCTCAAAAGTAAATGTTCGGAGATATATGCAGGTGAATTAAAATGTTATAAACCTTAGATAACATATATTGAAGTAAAATCGTAATAATTATTTTGTCTAGGAAAGTGATTTGAGATAGTAATGTCAGCTATTCCAAATTAAAATCAATTTAACACAGTAGATTCAATTTGAAAACATTTCATTTTTGTTGCATCATCCTATTTCTTTGTTTCCTATCCTATACTTTGTTCTATCTATCCTGTTTTTTTCTTAGCTCATATTTGGGCTCTACTAGTTAAATAGAAGAAACCAAAAGGAGATTTTTGTAATTTAGAATCAACTGAGCACCATATTCCCAATATTTTATATTCCCTCCCCATTATTTCACTTAGAAGGTATTTCAATCACAATCTGTGCTTAACATACCCCCCCCCCACCTTTAGTGTATCAGAGTCGGAATTCGAACTCACTACTTTCCGAAAATGAAAACGATGCCCTACCCAATCAAGCCATCGTGGCTGACTGGTAAGTTTCGTTACAAAAATTAGGAGAGGTAATCAAATATTGCTGTAGAAAATTTGGTTAAATACCTTACTTCTGAAGGATGATGCTAAGACTTTATGCTACTGATAAACTGTAAACTTTTTTAAAGAAGTTCAAATGAGAGATTAATCCTCACTTACTACAAAATCTTTAATTATTGCTTAATGCAACATTCTTCTCTTCATTCTCGAGCAAACAACGAACTAAAATTGGATCTAAGACACTGGAGTATATTTCTCTGTTTTGATGCTATGACAAATCATGTGATAAATTTTTAAATTGAATTGGAGATTACACAGAAAAATATTTATGCTTATGCTATGAAATATTTGTATTTTCATTGAACGGTAGAATACTTTTTCCCTAAAGAAGATATATACATTGTTATTATTATTTAGTGCCAACTTGGCTTGGCAATATGGGGTGTGCTGCTCCACTTTTCCAACTGAACCGTAATTTTGTGGGGAGTGTGATTTCCTCAGTACACACATAACATAGGTACCCATTTATAGGGTAGGCAACCATTCGCAACACATTAACACAAGAAGAGGACAGAAAGGAAAGAAAGAAAGTACATCGAACCGCGATTCGAGCCCAGAACCTTTCTATCCGCTGTCAGTCATACTGACCACTAGACAGAGGGGTAGCAGATATAGACTTTGGTAATAATGATTGGTATTGTTTTTAGTGTTTAAAGAAATATGTATTCACGGTTTTAAGAATCTTGAAGAATACTTGCATTCCTTGTAAACAGAATTCAAGTAATTAAGTTAACATGAATAAATGAATAAATTTCAAAGAACGATTAAATATAATAATATAGAAAATGCAGAAAAAATTATAATATAGAAAAACTAATATAGAAAATACTATAAGTTTTATAGAAAATTCAGAAAACATTACAATTGACTTCATATTTATAGCATTAAGTAAATTTTTTATTTGCAAAGTTATTCCAAACATAATGTATTTTTACAATATTAAAGGCTTTCAAAGCTTTGTTTTGGTTCAATCTTAAATTTAGTGAGGGAAATTTAACTACTGTGAGATTTATATGTTTATAAAATTTATAATGAAATTGTCATTAAAATTTGGATAGCTTGAATAAGAGTATAGTTAACCTTTTCCTGATATGAAATTATGATGGTTGCTTGTTCAGGTATAAGAAGTATTTAAACTAAGGGATGGGGCCGTGGTTGCCTAGTGGTTAGGGTATCAGCCTTCCATCCGTAAGGGTAGGGTTCGATTCCCAATGCCTCTAAAGACCCATCGAGTACATGCGATATACGTGCTCATTAAATCTGTGGAATCGAAAATCCTGTGGTCGGTCGTTGAGCAGTTACCATGGGTGCAATGGTCTGAGAAATTTACTTCCCCTTCAGATCAATGCCAAAACTGAGGGAGTAGATCCTCTTGTGCTGCCATCTATCGGAGGATTTGAAGAGTAAAAGTCGTACTTTCACCTACATGGTGCTCTGATTAAACGAAAGACACTCCCAATTGACTTAAATTCGCATAGCCAAGGCATAGTGAACTTGGTTTGTCCATGTGCCATTAGTAACTACTAATACTAATTTATTAGATTAGATAATTCTGTTGAGCATGTGTTAGGGGGAACTCTATTTATGCGTGTCATATATTATATATCTACTTTAAAAGTAAATGAGCCTTAAAGAGATTTCCAAAAATCTTAATTCAGAAATAGTTTAAATATTAAAATAAAATGCCTTATATATGTAATTTTGTCTATGTAATATGTCACATGTAATTTTGTCTTAGTTTCTTTTTATTTCCATTTTTCAAATTTCATGGTTGAGCAGCTCTCTGTAATTTAATTGAAAGTAGATAAAGTGATCTAAACTGTATTTTGTCACTTTTATTTAATGTATCAATTTAGACTTAATCGTAACTAAAAAAAGACATAACGTAAATTCTTGGGGATTTTATATTAATAAATGATTGATAAAGACGAAAAAAAGCTTAACAATTCATTAAAATGATAGGAGTTAGAATATTTAAATAAAATTTCTTAAAATTTAAAACCTATATTTGCAGAGATGGGTTTTTATAGAGGAGAATAATGTTTGTGTAATCTAACCGATAAAGGTTGTTGCATTAAAACAATATTTTTAAATATGCTAATCAGAGTTCATTCAGTTTTTTGTTGAAAGTTTTAGTATTTTTGTAATACACGTTTGTGATTTTTTTAAAAACATTTTCTGCTTATTTTCATGCTCATAATAGTTGTTTTCAATGAAATGTTATGATTTACTTTTGTACCAGAAATCCTATCCATGAGAATATTGGCTATTTTTTTGGACTTCAAAATAATGTATACAAACATAGTATGTACTATTTAATATTTTATAAAGTACGAAATATTTAATAAATTCTCTCTAAGATAAAAGAAGGAGATCAAAATTTCAAAACATATTGTTAGTTAAATAAAGTTAAATTTAGATTTATGTGTATACCATTTCTACAATATTTTAAAGAATAATATTATTTCAAGAGTTACAAATGTTATGAAAATCTCTTTCAAAAATCTTTCTATTTCACTTCACTTTTTCCTGTAATATTCTTTTTATTAATATACAATAAGAACTAGATTTGCTTATTGTATTTTTCTTTGGTGTTAAGTCCGCAAGTTTTTAATTTAATTTTGTAGGAAATATTTGAAAAAAAATATTAATATAAAAACCTATGATTAATAAACATAAAGAAAGATTTTCTTCGTTTAATAGCTGTTGGCTCTTTGAAAAAAAAAGCAAGATAGAGTTATTTTATGATTCTTTCTCATATCAGAGAAAACTTTAAAACGTTGGAAAAATATGCATATATACTATCTTTGAAACTAATTTAGAGGATTAGTTTTATTAGCAAAATATCACATACGCATTTCTTTACTTTTTAATAAATTATTTTCATTGTAAGTGTAAAAAAGATGTTTAATTAAATTTCTTACATTCTATGCAAGAACAAAAAATGGAATTTAGTGGCAAAATTTTTAGTTCAAAAATCATAAATGACAATACCAGGAATTTGCCTTTCGCCGTTGGTTTTATTTAAAAAAATTTTTTTTCACAACCAAATAAAGCTGCGAGTGGTATATATATATATAAGTGATTACTTTTCATTTATTGAAATTCATTCGCTTCTTTGCTTCTATAATTTTTGTTTTGTACTTTCCACGTTATTTAAAGAAAGTTTTAATTTTTTGGTTTGAAAGCATTTTCTACTTTTATCTTTAATAAAAAGTAGCATTATGGAAGTTTTACTTGAGATTTTACGACCAAAGACAGATTGTTAAGATAAAAGTACATTTTTTGAAAATAAATTTACCGCACTGCTTCGTAACTTATTAATTTTATTTTTCTGACAGCATTTTCTGGTGTCAATTACAAAAATAATTATTGCTCTTTTTTTTTATCTAAAATGAATTTAATTTTCAGTGGTATTAAAATTTTCTGAATATTTTATTTTTTGCTTAGTTTGTTCTATTTAAAACAAAAGGAAGAATAGAAACTGCATTTCTATTATTTTCCATGCAGCAAGTTTTACCATTAAAAGTAGCAAAATTTTCAGGAAAAAAGTATACCAAAGAAGATGCATAAAAAAAACTTTTGTACAAAACATTTATTTTTAAACACCTGAACAATGAAAAATATTGGAATTTAAATATATATCTTTTATAATTTCTGTGTTTTGGCAAAAAATGTTTAGAAAAAGTCTATAAATTTTTAGAAATGTTTTAACTTTTTAAATAGTAATTATTATTGTATGTATGTGTGCATGTAAAATTATTTGAATGTTGCCTTCATCTTTTTACCAGCATATCAATTTTTACTTACACTTAAAATTTTCTAAAAGCCATTCAGCCAATGAGGCTGCAGAGGTCTAGTTTGTTAGAGCGTCATTCTCATTATCAGAAAATAGTAAGTTCTTCTTCTTCTTCTTAGAATTGGGTTTGTATGTCATTGGGTACCTCTGCTTTTATCAGCATTTTGTACCATTAACTCCAAACCCAATGTTTCCTAGTTCCAGTTGCTCGGGTCACCCACTTTATTAATAAAGTCCGATAACCCTTGAATGGAGTCTAGGTGTAACTCTCTAGTATAGATGATGCCTAAAGAAGTTAATCTAGGGAGGGCAAGAACCTCGCATTCGTAAATGATATGCTCTAACGTTTCCTCTTGCGTATGACATTTCCAGCAGATAGGGTCTTGCTGAAACAGTCCCATCTGGTCAGAGAGTCAGTCAAACTAGGGATAGCTTCTTGACTTTCACCAGAAGATTGTTTTGGAGGTCATTTCTACCTCAAGTGAAGGATTCATTACTGCCCCTGAGTTCCATTGTCTTTTTCAGCAAGGTCTACTCCAGAGGCATCACCTGCAGATGCAGAAAGGTTTGTTATTTCTTGTGTCTTTTCAGCCACAAGATAACAATTTATAAGCTCAGGTAATATAAGTCCACCCAGCATTGCCTGAGATACTGGGCCATGCAAATTACTCTTGAAGTTTGCCAGGCAACTAGAGGCTCCGTTAAGACACCAATACCGTGGTGCCAATTAGCCCTACGGATCGCATAACACCAGGGTTTACGGGAGCTGGTTCGCGGCCTCTGATTCTATATTCAAGGCTATCCTGTCATTCCTACAGGACGTTCGGTGATCCACCACCTACCGACGCTCCTGGTAGCTGCTCAGGCCCCAGGAGATAGTGAGTTAGAATCCTGGTTTAACCGTATATTCTTCGGGTTCACTAAAAGTGGCTGGGCACGTTAAATAGGTTGGAATCACAATATCCTTCTAGTGAAATAATGATTCTCAAGTTGGCAGGTTAAGTATTAAGGAATCTCCAATTTAATTTCTGTTTCTAAATTAGGACCATCCCCACACCTCTGTTTCCGTTACAATTGTATTGTTAATGTAATAAGTTATTGCATTTGTTAGTGCAACAGCAACCATTGTTCTATAGTAGCTTTATCTGCCTAATGGTTTATTAATTAAATTTAATGGGTTGAATTTTAAGCCTCGCTATTGAGGGGGGGAATAGGTGATGTGAGAATTCCAGAGCAGGGTCAATCTCTTGATTTGATCATAAAACAAAATTAATGGCACAATTTTCGGATAGAGTGTACTAATGTAGTTCTGACATATATATTAGTGAAATAACATATATATTAGTATAATTCTAACATATATATTAGTACTGAAACAAATATTGCTTATATTGCTATGAGAAATACGTTTTGTTGCAATTAAAATTCTATAGAGCTCTATATTAGGAAGGCTGAGAAAGTAAATATTTCTATTACTGTTTCAAAATTATTCTAAACAGATGTTAGCTTAAAAGAAGAGACACTTTTGTGGACACCGCGTAGTAGACAAACTCACAGCCTTGATTTGTTGACAGTCTTGTTGCAAAGAATTTTATTATTCACCACTCATTGCAACCCAGGTAATGTTTTCATATTGAGTGAAGCGTATCCACACAGGTCGCAAAGGAGAAAACCACGAAGCATCCATTCAGGCAGATTTGAAAGCAGAATACAATCTCCATTTTCAATAGTTCAGCAATGATTGGAATGGAACTAGGAGATTTTGCTGTAAAGAGTGCTAGGATATGGTGGAGGTTAGGCCTAGGAAGCATGGTTGACTAAAGCGTCGTTTTCATTACTGGAAGGTGGTCAGCTGCAGTCCTGGCTTAACCAAAGATGTGTCTGGGCACACAAAAGTTGGCAGGGCACGTTGAAAATTTGGGTGGTCGCAATGTCCTCCAAGTGGAATGATACCTTTGTGGGTGGCAGGTCAAGTTTTGGGAGTCTTTTATTGAACCTTGCTTTAAAATCAGTAAGACCACACCTGGCTGCTTCAATCTAACTGGTAGAACCCAACTCAGAGTTAGGTAGAGGGAAACATTCTGGTGCAACAACAACAATTAGGTTATGGTGAGTTCAAAAACAAGCGTTTTTATCTTGATAATAAAATATCATTATATATATATATGTATACATCAAATGGGCCACAATAGATGGCTCTTTTGAAAAATAATTTAAGAATTACACAGCTGTCTCTTTCCCTACTTTTAATTTAATAAAATTTTTCACTTATTTTTCAGAATTTTTTTAGAAAACTAAAAAAATGGTAATTAATTAAAATGTAATTCAAATTAATCAAATAAATATGTAAACTTCACTTTTCTCCTTAAAAAAATTCGTATTTTTAACATATTTGTTTATTATGTTGTCTTTTAATTAAAAATGCAAACATCACAATGCTTTTTTCAAGAGCAGAAAAAATATTTGAAAGAAAAAACATACATTTAATTTCTTTTTAAACTAAATTATTCAGTGAATGTCTTTTTAGAATTAGCTTCTAAAATGGAAGATTGTCATCATTGTTGTGCACGGTTTAATTTTTTTTGGCTGTCTAAAATGATAAACAAACATTTTCATTTTATATGAAAATTGTAATGGGTGAATAAGGCTGGAAAAAAAATCTCGTTATTGCATTAAATTATGAAGAATTATAAAATATTTTTGTTATTTAATTTTTTTAAAGAATCCAAGAATTAAAAGCTCTGGATTTCCCTGTTAAATGATAACTCCAATTTTTAAATAAGTTAAAAGATGTGAGTCAAATATTGAAATTGTGCAGAGATCTGATGTTAAAATAACATATTTTCGAAATAATTATTTTTCAGATTTTGTAGATGCCTTTACCAAACTGAAAAATTCATTTTGAAATTCCACATGTGTTTCAGATGTCAAATTTAATTGCAAGCATATTTTTTTTAATATGGCTTTATTGGAAAAAAATTTATCCATTGAAAATGGCAAACATAATACAGAAAAGAGTCTGGGTTAACATATAAAGGAATACAAGAGAAAAAATAAACACAGTTTCAAGCAGGGACGTTATGCTGGAGTTCAAAGAGATGGGTCATGGCTTCCCAATAAGGGGACACAGGTCGCCTCTCAACTGTGCATCGTTGTTTAGTCCTTTACATGAAATAAGATGTGCAGCATTCAGGGTGACTTCACCATAAATATGACAGTCCTTAGAGTTGAGGTAACCCAGTCTTTGTAATTGTTCTGCTAGCCAGTCGTGTCCTGTTTTCATTCTGAAGGAAGCCACCGCTTCTTTTCAAGGTTTTTGGCAGAATTTAGGCAAGTCTTTTTGTATGTCTTCCCATGTTTTTCCTCAAGAACGATCAACAAGAATGTCATTCTGAAGTTCCTGTACTTTTGTCTGTGCTACTTTCTTTAGGGTTTCAGTGGGTATTGGTAAGCACTCCTGCGGGAGTTCGGTGCCAATTCTTTTGCATATTACGCATACATATTTAAACGCCTTGTGTAAATGATTTAAACTCAGCATAAATTTTACTGCCCATATTCTCGATTATTGTATTGCTATTGCATAGCTATTGCACCAGCATGCTCCTCTGCACCTAGCCTTGAGATGATCTCTAGCAGTTATATGGTAACAGCCAGGTTGGAGTATTCGTAATTTTGAAAGCAAGAATCAAGCAGAAGACCTCCCAATACTTGGCTTGCCAAGCCAGAGATATAATTTTGCTTAGAGGACATTGCAACCATTAAATATTCAACATGCTTCATTCACCATTAGCTGAACATGACGGACATTCAGTTGGGATAGGATTCGTATCCCCTACCTTCTGATAAATAGAACAAACACCCTAACCAACTAGGCCATCATGGCCCTTTTTTGCTATATATTTTATTCACTTTTTTAAGCCTTTTTATTATTTATTGTATTGTAATTATATTTTTGTTCAATAATTTTTTTAATCGTGGTTACTACGGTGCACAGACTGAGCTGCTGCAAAATTTTAACTGAATCAGCAGATTGTAATCTTTTATGCTTTAAGTATTCTACAGTTTATCACCTACAGCAAAGGTTAAATGTTCAATAGGATACCGTTCATGCATATGTAATCTTAGCTATCTGAGTGTAGACAATACAATCTTTTGGTATTGCGATGTTACATTAAAGGACACATTTAAAGCATGAGGGAGTTACTAGTACTTATTGAAAATCTGTCCCAGTTATTTGCTCTTTTTTATACTCTTCTACTGAAACTGAATGATATTGCTTGCATATTTGTGTTATAAACTACTTATATCGTCTGCTATGACCATCATCAAGATAATTAATTTGTACTTTTTGCCAAGGTTACTTGGAGTGTTAGGATAATCTATTTTCACAACTTTATTGCAATATTTAACTCATGTCATCTCCCATAGTGAACATTTTGTAAATGTTTTGTTGTTGATGTTATATTTGTCAAATTATTAATTTCAAATATTAGAGACCTATTGAAATTCAATTTTGTTATCGAATTTCGTGACAATTCTGTCACACCAGATGAATTACGTGATGGAGCTATACCTGATAACCTAAGGTACAGACCAGGTGTTCCATTGTGTAGGTCTATGTCATTCATTGTGAAAAAATTGAAACGATTGATAAATTTAATAACATTCTTTATCACAGGATAAGGGAACGTTTGATCACATTTGTCCATTTTTCTTTTCCTATTTTTATTACACACGTTACTTTCAGTAAAGAATGCTACGTATATTTGTTCTTTGTATTTAGAGAATGATTATTTTGCATTCGGAAAAGATAAAATCTCAAGAATATTCATAGCAGTAAACTATAGCCATGTATCTTCAGCTTGAAAAATCGAAAATCTCCCAAAAACGTAATCCTTCACAGATGTATATATAAAAAAATGGAAATGCAGAATTCATATTTCGTTATCCAATAGTGTAGAATTGGGTTAATCGGTGGTTAGAGTACCCCTTTCTTGCCAAATGGGCGATAGACGCGCCAAACGTGGTAACCCTGGCTATTTCACCCTAAATGCACTCCTTGTGGAGCATGCTCATTAACAACTCTTTTGTTTCAGATTGGTCGCTTATTATTTTGATTTTGAAATAACCGTAGAATTTAAAATTTGATGCACGACAATTTATTACCTTTGAATTTGCCCTGGAGGTAGTACATGAGTTATTTATTTGTTTCTGCGTATTTTTATTTATAAATTTTTAAAAATATGATAATTTTTCTCCATATTGTAGTGTATTTTTTGTTATACAATTCGTAAAAAAAACATTGTTTTTGTTTTCGTTGCCATACCAACGGTGAAATTTGTTAAAAACACGGATTTCGGTTCGTCGACATAGAAACTACGTTTTTGCGTAGTGTCTCTCGAAGCATTCAAATCCGCGAAACAACACTCAAAAACGCGCCAGTTGGCAACTTTTTGAAAATGTGCCATGCAGGGGACCCAAAGCACATTTTCACCAAGAATTCGCAGCCAAATGATCAGCGTAGTGGTCTTCAGTTCAACAAATCTTGGGCCCCATCACGCCTTAGGTTTGGATTTGTTAATAGTTCGGGATTTACTGTAAATTCCGGTTTAACTATTCCTCGTGTGTAAAAAATAACCGCTGATCCCAAACAAACTGTTAAACCGTTGTCTAATAATGGTCAGCAGTTTTATTTTTGAGTTTGATGAGCGTAGTCTCTTATGATTAAGCCATTGTAATAACAATAAACAAGTCCAGAAAAAGTTGAGCATTGACCCAAGGTAGCAGACAGTTATACTACTGAAAACTATTGAACGATTTTTATTTGTTGTTGTTGTTGTTGATTATCCCCGACTGGCGTGACAGTACCATCACACCAGCTCCATGAATCCAAAAATAGTTTGTCTCTCAAGCACCACCTCCGGTCTCAACTCCATGTCCCCTCTCTCACACCCAATGCACTGAAAAATATGAGATGGGGAGGCCTGAACCACTCGACATTCGGGACAGAGAGGGTAGACCTTGGTACCAGAGACGTGTCTCTGAGCAAGCAGGTGGCCACTTCGTAGTCTTGTCAGAGCCGTTTGGCTGCATCTCTTGTGTTTACCCACTAGTGCAGAAATAGAATGTTTGCATGTGTACCATTAGTGGGTAGGAATGATATCCCTAAAAGTAGCCTTGATAGCCATCCTAACTCTAGACGTCAGCTCTGAGGACGACAAGCAGTCTCCAATGATGATATTCACGATTTTTATTTAAATATTTATAGCGTACTACTTTGCTTAAGAAATGTTTATACAAAACGGTTTGCATTCATGTTTTGCAAAAGAGGAAACATGAAAATCTATTAAATACTCATTTTAATACATAACATCAAAGAAAGTAGAGTAAGATTTATCTTCCGGTATTCAGCAGGTAATGAAGATCAAACACGAGAGATTTTACATTGAAGAACGAGGTTCTACTACCAGACCGTGATGATCAATAGTGGTTGTACCAGCATGCTGCCTTTCATCTAGCCCTATGTTGGGCTATACCCGTATAGCCCAACATAGGGATATATATATATATATATATATATATATATATATATATATATATATATATATATATATATATATATATATATATATATATATATATATATATATATATATATATATATATATATATATATATATATATATATATATGGAAGTAACCGAATGAGAGTCTTTGTAATTTAGAAGCAGTGACCTATCCTCAATACTTGATTTACCATTCTCAGAGATAAAATTTCACTTGGAAGAAATGGCTACTACCATCTATTTAATGTGCCCCAGCCACTTTTAGTGAATACGATGGATCTTTGGTTCAGTCGGGATTCGAACTCAATACCGTCCTATAAAATTTGACGATATCCCAACTAATTAGGTCACCGCGATCTTCTATGATGATTAATAAGAAGTATGCTATAAAAGAAATGCTTAAATATTAGTTTCATTCTGTTGTTGTTGTTGCTAATGACACTTAGACAAGCCAAGCTAGCTATGCCTTTGGCAGTGCGGATTAAGTCAATAGAGAACGTCTTACGTTTGGATCAGAGCACCACGAAGGTGAAAGTACGACTTTGCTCTCTTTAAGGTGCCTTGTCATTTTGAACCACGGTCAGGTGACAAGGCCACACCTGAGCTGGCACCCTTCTCTCCACATCCACTCCACACCAGCGGAAGGACTTTGGACGTCACATATTAACGTGGACACGTCCCCAACCGACGGAGCTCAAGCAACACAGTGAAGGAGAGTACACCGTGGTCACCCTCCCAACCACTGCCCACGGCAAATGATGCTTCACTTTGCTGAGCTTACGAGAAGCGGCGTGAGGCTACTGGGCCACTGGAGCTAGTTTCATTCTAAAGGGTGGAAAAGAGAAAAAGTTACAGTATGTAATAAGAAAACATATATGGGCAATTTTGCCCATATATGTTTTCTTAACAGAGGACGCTAGGGTGCGAAGTATATGTTCCAGTTTCGTGGTCAACCTAAAGCGAAACCCCCAGAGTTTGTTACTCAAGCATGCTTGGATTAAGCTTGATTCCATCGATAATATTTATCGACTTAAGTCAATAAATATTAAACGAAATATTATTTAAAGTATAAATAACCCTTCAAGTTTTGGTTCCTAGAAAAATTAAAGCCAAATTAAACAACAAATCAATAAATAATACATTCCCAATTATTTTGTTTACAATTTAATTCAAAACTGAAATAATGGTAGCTTGTGAACTTGTTTGTTTTGAATAGAGAGCCTGCATAATTACTAATTTATCCCAGATTATTTCTGTAAAATATTACTTTATGATTAACGAATAAATGTAATATTTTCACGACATTAGATTGGCATCAAACGTTTTACTGAAAACGTGAAAGTATATAAACTCCCAATTTCGGTATTAATTTTTAGTTGCCAAAACTGATGAAACTGTCGTTTTTATAATGCAAAAAAATTTAATGTGTATCACAGTCGGATGTGTCTCCTGTGGTACAGTATAAACTTTTGACGAAGGTTACGCAGTTCTACATTCAGAGTACATTAGGGCTTTGTCACGAGGTCAACCCTTCGATGTCCGCTAAGGAGTGTGTAACAACTCACCAGCCGAAGCAACTAGCCCTGAAAATGGATGGCGCTCCAGAGTCGAACCCATACCCGGCTGACACTGGAACTTCTCACGGAGGTTTACGCCGCAGCTACCGTTATAAGTAAAAGCTATTGAGTAGTTGACTGACACCTAAAACCGAAACAAAGTCTGAATAATTCATTGACTTATGTCGTGCCTCTAACTGCAGCAAGTGAGGCATTCTCAAATGGTTCTAAATAAAGTTTTGACGAAGGTTACGCAGTCCTAAATTCAGAGAATATTAGGGCTTTGTCACGAGGTCAACCCTTCGATGTCCGCTAAGGAGTGTGTAACAACTCACCAGCCGAAGCAACTAGCCCTGAAAATGGATGGCGCTCCAGAGTCGAACCCATACCCGGCTGACACTGGAACTTCTCACGGAGGTTTACGCCGCAGCTACCGTTATAAGTAAAAGCTATTGAGTAGTTGACTGACACCTAAAACCGAAACAAAGTCTGAATAATTCATTGACTTATGTCGTGCCTCTAACTGCAGCAAGTGAGGCATTCTCAAATGGTTCTAAATAAAGTTTTGACGAAGGTTACGCAGTCCTAAATTCAGAGAATATTAGGGCTTTGTCACGAGGTCAACCCTTCGATGTCCGCTAAGGAGTGTGTAACAACTCACCTGCCGAAGCAACTAGCCTTGAAAATGGATTGCGCTCCAGTGTCGAGCCCATACCCGGCCGTCACTGGAACTCCTCGCGGAGGCTTACGCCGCAGCTACCGTTATAAATAAAAGTTATTGCGTAGCCTGACACCTGAAACCGAAACAAAGTCTGAATAATTCATCGACTTATGACATGCCCTTAACTGCAGCAAGTGAGGCATTCTCAAATGGTTCTAAATAAAGTTGAAAAAAAATCAATCTGAATAGTTCTCAAAAAATCTCAAATGATACCAAATGAAATAAGAGTTAGTAAAATTTAGATTTTTTTTTCAAATTTCGCACATTATATATAATTTCAAACAGTACTTTCAATTTTACTTATTACGTTGTAAAATGAATTTTTTTATGTAATGATTAAAAACAAATATGATGTACCTTAAAAAATTTTTCATTTCTCAATCATTTTCTTTCAAAAAAAAATTCTCCATTTATGAGCAGAAATAAATAAGTCATTTTTAAATAAGGAATTTTTAAAGCATAACTTTTAAGAGGAAACTATGTAAAAAATAAATTTTGTATTTTTTTAGAAATATTGACACCCATAGACTTTAGTTTTCTTTATCATTTAGAGAAACACTAAATAATTAGGTAAAAATGAAATTCCTGATTCAAAGTTATTTAATTTTTCACTACGTATTATTAGAGGGACACTAAGTTATGTGACTAAGGAGTGAATTCTTTTTATTGGTGCCACAGTTGTTGATTGAATCAAATGAATTCTCTAACTTGCAGCCACGAAGGGAAGACATATCCATCATTTATTTGGCAGGTCTCACCATAGGCTTATTGTAAGGGCGCACTATTCAGAATTTAAGGTTCTTACTCGATTTTAGTTAGTTTTAAACAATGAAGGACGAACATTGTAATGCCATTTCCATTCACATACGTCTATTAAAAAGTTACTCGTAGGTAGTTTTCCGGGTTTCTCTCCCTACAACATATGAGTAAGGATCATTATCTATGAAAAAGGGCTTCTCAAAATTCTTTCAACTATTAGATTATATACTGTATGGTATCTTGGGAACTGGATTGAAAGAGTTCAATCCAGTTCTCAAGAACTGGTGATTCTTGGGAGCTAGTTTGAAAGTATCGATATTGGTATCATAGTGTATAACATGTTGTTGTTGTTGTCTTGTGCCAGCCAGGTTGACTAATATGGGGTGCGCTGCTCCACTTTTCCAACTGAACCCTATTTTGGTGTGGTATCCGACTTCCTCAGTACACACATGCCTTAGGAACCCGTTTATAAGGTAGACAACCATTCATACAAAGAAAGGACAAATACAGGATAGGCAGAGAGAGAGGGGTAATACATCCATGCCCGAACTGGGATTCGAACCCAGGACCTCCCTATCCGCAGTCAGGCACTCTGACCAATACACAGAGTAGACGGCAGTGTATAACATAGTTTAGAAGAATGGATTCGCACTATAGCACGGAAGAGCTCCCTAGAGGATTAATGTAGATTATTGTGTGATTTAGAAATAAAATAATAAGTAGTTGCTTTTTATAATAATAATGCACATAGACGGCACATGGAAAAAACGCTTCTCGCTTGAATGTTTCCCAAGTTTTTATCTAGAAAAGGACGCTATAACTTTTCTGTTGTTGTTGTTGTTATTAACGACACTTGAACAAGCCAAGCTCGCTATGCCTTTCGAATTTAAGTCAATTGGGAGCGTCTTTCGTTTTAATCAGAGCACCATGAAGGTGAAAGTACGACTTTGCTCTACACACATGCCATAGGTACCCGTTTATAGGGTAGGCAACCATTCACACCTCATTCATACAAGGAAAGGACAAAGACAGGATAGATAGAGAGAGAAAGTACATCCATGCCCGAACCGGAATTCAAACGCAGGACCTCCCTATCCGCAGTCAGGCACGCTGACCACTAGACAAGTTGGGTGGTATAACTTTTCTTCTCCAGGCTCCTTAATATTTTTTTCCAACTGCGGGTACTTGGGTGTCGAACCCTATGCCACAACAAGGCCAGAAACTACTACTCATTTGTCGTTACCCAGCAGGCACCTGTGAATCAAGGAGGGAAGTAGCGTTGCCCGCGCCATACCACTACAAACCCGTTTATAGGGTGGGCTGCATTTATACATCCTCACAGAATAAAGGACAGAGAAACAAAAGAGAAAGTAATATTCCTACTCGAACCGGGATTCGTGCCTGGGACCCACAACTCAGGAGTCAGGAGCGCTAACCACTCAGCCATCGGTCGGCAGATTGTTTAATATCAACAGAGGCATTAATATATGTGGAACATTTAATAGGAAAAGAAAGAGACCTCTCCACACAATGATTTTTCTCAGTGTGATTCCAATTTTACCTGCTGCAAGAGAACTTGACTTTTCATTCCAGACAACTGCAATCTTTTCATGCATCATTTCATATTTTTTGTGGCATTCAATTTCTGCTTATAGTAGAAGCTTCTGAATACAGTCAACAATCTCGTAATTCAGATAGCCGTCAAGTGATGAATCAAAGTCTGATTGAAACATACTCCTCGGCAAATTCCCACACCACACCATCGGAGGGACAACAAAATCACAAAAGTTTGACATGTATAGGCCTTATTAAAAAGACATTCTTTGAAAGGGTTGGATAAGGAAATTGTGTTTCTCTTCTGACTCGATTGTATAACTCTTGTATATACTCTGGAAAAAAATAGATTTATCCATGATTAAAATATTCATGTGATAATTTCTAGATAATTTATTTTATACATAGTACCTTTTTATGTGTAAGCGGGTTGGAAGAGTTTTTTACATCTCGAATCCAATAAACAAATTAATAAAAAATATTTAAATTTCATTTAAAAATTACAATTAAACAGCATATGAAAATAATAATTATGATAAGTCAAGCGGTGACTGTGGATGGTATTATTTATAATGATAAAATTTATATGATTCGTGTAATAAAAACAAAATTAAATTTCATACAACACCAATGCTAAAATGTTTTAGAACAAGAAAATTTGAGTTAAAATTCTTAAAAATCTGAAACTAAAATTTTATGAATAGCACAAAAAAGCGAATTATTTTATACTGTGAATAAGAAAATTTAAAAATGCAGCAAAAATATTAGTTGTTGTACGAAAAATGCACACTAAAAGAAAACACTTCTATATGCATATTAAAAATATATTTTCTTTTTAATGTTAGCCGCATAAAACTTTTTTTAAGCAAAATATGATGATCAACTTGTTCATTAAATATAAATTAAGCTTAAAAAATGATGTTTCTTTTTTGGTTGCAGAAAGTTTTGGTTGCATAAGTATTTTTTTTTTGAAACTTGAACAGTTTTCTCTCACATTATACGATATAAAGGATAAAAAGTGTCCGCATTTACTATGTTGAACACATACGTATATTTTTAACTATATTATGATCAGTGTTGTTAAAATAAATACCATGCAGCATTTTGCAATGTTAATTATTCATTCTGAAGCGAAATTATTATTTTTTAGTAAGAACACGTTCATTGTAAAGAAGCAGGTAAAATATTAAATTGCACAAGATAACGTAGCATCGGAAAAAATTTCCCGAAAGTTAAAAAAAATGTTGTATGAATTAAATAGCAACATAATAGAAAAAATTGGATACAATTTCTTAAGAAATATAATTTTGATATTTTTTCCTTAAGATTTTTTTTGTTATGTCGAAAGTAATGTAAATTGTAGAAACATGTTTTATTTATATATTAATATGAAAATAAAAAATTTAAAATACAGTACGGAATTTTTTCTGCTACATTAAGTACTGCTCATAGAAAACAAAAATGTGAAGAACAAATACAGTTTATTCTTTTAAAAGTATTTTTATAATAAAAAATATATAGAAAGCCTTTATATAAATATTATATATGGAGGAAATCATAATGAATATATTTCCTACAAATGTGGTAAAAGATATGTTTTTTTAAAATTAAGAAGTGGGTAATTTGATAACACATTTTTTTGTGCAATATAAAAAAACAAACTGTAAAAATGACTTTTCTATTATTTTTATCATTTGAACATAGCTTTAAGTTACATGAAATAAATATATTTGTAAACTTTGTATTAAATTGTTTCAACATATTTCAAATACATTCGTTCATTTCTATTTAAAATTTTAATAAATTTCTTTTCTATCTTAACAAGTAGTTTGGTAAAGATGGATTATACACAGTACTAACCACACTACATATTTAGTTTAGATACAACAAGAGATACTATATCATTCAATATGAATATGTTTATCCAGGATTTGAATTTTTATCCAGAAAAATTAGAAGTACGTTAAAATTAGAAGTATATTAGTTAGTATATATACCTGGGATATAATTAGGAATATCAGTTATACAGGCTCCTATAGGATAAAATAATTGTCGAGTAAGAAATGTTAGTTTTTTTACCTTACTGTTATAAATCATCAGCAATATAGAAAATATTCTATATTTAATTATACTCTAATAGACATAAGTAAATTAGGTTGTTATATACTGTATAAGTGTAAATATCATTTGTTTTCATTAAGAACTAATATTTTATTCTAAATAAATACGTTGAAGCTTGGCACATTTTGAATTTATTAGATACCTCTTTTGTTCTCCTTATAAACACCTAAAATCACTGTGTGTGTTTCTGATGAAAAATGTGCTAAAACTTTTCATTAAAACTAAATTGCTGTTATCTTTCTTACGCCGATTCAGAATGAGCTCAAAAATGGATACCTAAATTTGATTCTAAATTAGAAATCATTAAAGTTTTATCAAAAATGTCATATAATATATGACAGATTACAGTCCTCATTGTTGTATTTATAGTATAGTTGTTTTATTGGGTAACTATAATGGGAGTAACTATTATTCGTTACGTTTATATCTATAAATAAAAACCATTGATTTATCTGTTAAAAATAAAAATCTAGGTTTAGGAATCGTTTTCCAAGTTTAATCCCACTAAAAAAAGCTTTTTTCTCTCGAAATCGGAAAGTACATACTGGGCTTTGTAAAGAGATGTCAGGCTGGTTATTCTTATGAAAATTACATTGAAACACCTGAAGTTCTACCATAATTTTGTTTCGAAAATTTCCTTTAAGGTGTTTCGAATTGAAAAATAATAAATTGCAAATTTTTATTCATGACTTTTTTTAAATGTTTGTCACTTTTTTTGAGTTTTGTGTATTTTTTGTAGCACAATACACATAGATCGAATTTAAAATTTAGTTGTGTTTATATGAGTCTATACTTATCGAAACTGAAAGAGTTGAAACATTCCAATTCAAGTATTACATTTGCTATCAGTTGTTCAAATACTTTGAAAAAAAGAGTATTATGAATCAAACACATCAACACTGGAGAGAATATATTAATAATAAATAAGATGTTTGATACTTGAATTCATATATTGATATAAACCTTTGATATATATGATATTAAAATATTTATTAGAATAGTAGCATTATAATGGAAGTCCACCGAACATTTTCTCGAGGTTATACCAATAAAATTTTTATTGCTTCTTCTATTGTAATGTATTATGCTCCATCTAATATGATTTATGATGTTAATATTTTTGTTTTCAATGAAATTTTCATAATATTCCACTTCTAATTTTCAATAAAGTGTGCTTAGTGTATTTGTGCCATATACTGCTTGTGAATATCAAGTTTAAATTGGGATATATTTCTCCTCAATATGTTTACAGTCTTCCTTATTAATGAAAGGATCTTTCTGATTGTTGTTGTTGTTGTCGTGTGCCAGCTAGGCTGGCAATATGGGGTGGGGGGGGCTGCTCCACTTTTCCAACTGAACCCTATTTTGGTGTGGAGTCCGACTTCCTCAGTACATACATGCCATAGGGACCCGTTTATAGAGTAGGCAATCATTCACACCTCATTCATACAAGGAAAGGACAAAGACAGGATAGATATAGAGAGAAAGTACATCCATGCCGAACCGGGATTCAAACCCAGAACCTCCCTATCCGTAGTCAGGTACTCTGACCACTAGACAGGGCTATCGGTATCTTTCTTATTAATGAAAAAAAAGTTACAAAATCTTATGTGATTTTATTTTTCACCTAATTTTCTCATTCAGAAACGATCAAAAACGAAAAAGATTGCTTTTATAGTATAAATACAATTAAAATACACAAACGGAAAAACTATTTATGAATTCATTATTAATTAAATATTTTTCAAAGTAGAGAATCAGTTTCACATTATTTTTTGCGTATAGTATCCGTGAAACTTTCAATAGCCACTCTAGGTTATTGGAAAACTGGATAAAATTTTTGATGTTAATTTTCAAGAATTATCATGACATTAAAAATTCTAGTTTTCAAAATGAAAATACGAAAGAAACAACTTACTGGAACTGCACTAAAAAAGACGCATTTCCATATTTATTTCCCATTACTATGCAACCGCTTAGCTTGATAATAAATTTTGATCCTACAATGCATAAAGTATAGGGGAATTTTAGTGCAATTACACTTTTATGAGTTGGAAAAGAAAAACGAATCCTTTAGCAGATTTCAAATTTCATCACAAATTGCAGTTGTAGAAACATGATCTCTATAAAGCAAGCAAGATAATTGTTGCTTTAAATATGCAGATTTGCAACTATCCACAAATGTTATTAATATCATCACACAGCACATAACAATCTTTTACGATTATTCGTTTATAACAGTTTTTACAATGAATTTGACAAATTTAACCTTTTTATAAAATGTATGCCTACTTCTTTTATATAGACACACGCCAAACTTAAGGTATCTATAATCATGCCCACAAAAATCAGACTTTTGTATATGTTATTAAGGGAAGTTTATAATTAATGATATTTTCAAATATCATGAATCAGTTTCCTCCTATTTATCTTCTGAAATGTATGAATAGATATAAAATGCCTTCATGCATATTTACTCATACAATACTAATGATAAATATTGTTCGAATTAAATAAGATATATTACATATTATTTTCTCACCAACTTTCGTAAAATAGAAATATGTAACACTATAAAAATTAAGATGCTTTTGAATAATATTTTACATTCAAAATTGACGACCAACTTGTCTAGTGGTCAATGTGCCTGACTGCTGATAAGGAGGTCCTGGGTTCGAATCCCGGTTCGCGCATGGATGTACTCTATCTATCCTTCCTTTGTTTTTTCCTTTTATGAATGAGGTGTGAATGGTTGCCTACCTTATAAACAGGTCCCTATAGCATGTGTGTAGAGCAAAGTCGTACTTTCACCTTCATGGTGCTGTGATTAAAACGAAAGATGCTCCCAATCGACTTAATTCGCAGAGCATAGCGAGCTTGGCTTGTCCAAGTGTCATTAGTAAACAACAACATTCAAAATTTGTCCAGTAGGATAACGGGAATTATATAAAGGTCAATTTAAAAAAACTAAAGTTGTCCTATGGCTATTTTCTCAAGTATTGGCCATATAGTGCTAATAATAAAACTTTAAAAATTATATAGCATATTTTTTATATATGAAATATTGAACGCTTTCTCTTAAAATTTAAGAATTTTCACATCGTCTTCTTTTATAAATAATAACACATTTTATACTGTCCGCTGTTTTCAAAACTTACATATTAAATGAGAGTTGTTTATAGGCTAATGTAGTGATTTAAAAACAACTACTGCTGTTCTTCCTAATCTGACCATTCTATGAAATATTGAATTTTCTGTATTATTTAAGAGCATGTTACTTGAAATGGATGTCCAATCAATATGTTTCTTCTATGAATGAAAAATTATAGAATGTGTATATAGTGCTGCAAAACATAATATAATTTTTCGGATCTTGGAAACTGAGGCGTATTATACTTTTTAACTGCTTATTAATGACGAAAATGTTTTACTGCATTTTAAAAACATTTACATTTTTGCTGTTGGAACTGCTTTCCACAAATGGAGCCAATATATTATGTGTTTATTATCATAACCGTGAAACAAGTTTAAAATTATTGTGTTTTATTAAGATTTGGAAACTTTTTTTTTGAACTTTTCAAGAAAATTTATCTTAATTAAACATAATATTTGCTTTTTTAAGTAGTTAAAATTTTGTTGCCATTTTAAAAATTATGAAATTGTTTTATTCTTCGTAATGCTTTTTAGTTAAAAGTACTGTCATCAGAGGAGAGTATTAGTTGAAAACTAAGAATAAGTAAATTATTCAAATATTCTTTAATTTTTTAGTGCTGCCACCACCGAAATGCTATAACTTTAACTTCTCATTGAGGCCAGGAAGAGTAACGAGACAAATATATTTTTAAAGATAAATTTATTCTTAATAGTTATCTTCCTTTTTTGATAGGCATTTATCACACGTTAAAATTGACATTCTTTGCAGAAATATGTTATCGAAAAAAATGATTTTATAAACACGCTGAAAGGGATAATAGTAATTCAATAAATCTTGAATTTCATATAAAAGTGAATAAAAAATGATTAACCAGGTAATCTTGGGAAGAAATTCGATAAATGGAATAAATAATAGAATGGAAAAAATCGTACGAATCCTATCTTGTATTAAATGGAGAAAACCTTAGAAATGTAAAATTTAGTTGAATGGTTTATTTTACTGCCACCACCGAAATGCTATAACTTTAACTTCCCATTGAGGTCAGGAAGAATAACACGAGACAAATATACTTTTAAAGATAAATTTATTTTCGTAGTTATCTTCCTTGTTTGATAGGCATTTATCTCACATGTTAAAATTTACATTCTTTGCAGAAATAAATTATCGAAAAAAAAAAAGATTTTATAAACACATTGAAAGGGATAATAGTTATTCAATAAATTTTGAATTTCATATAAAAGTGAATAAAAAATGATTAACCAGATAATCTTGCGAAGAAATTCGATAAATGGAATAAATAATAGAATGGAAAAAATCGTACGAATCCTATCTTGTATTAAATGGAGAAAACCTTAGAAATGTAAAATTTAGTTGAATGGTTTATTTTACTGCCACCACCGAAATGCTATAACTTTAACTTCCCATTGAGGTCAGGAAGAATAACGAGACAAATATACTGTTAAAGATAAATTTATTTTCCGTAGTTATCTTCCTTGTTTGATAGGCATTTATCACATATTAAAATTTACATTCTTTGCAGAAATAAATTATCGAAAAAAAAAGATTTTATAAACACATTGAAAGGGATAATAGTTATTCAATAAATTTTGAATTTCATATAAAAGTGAATAAAAAATGATTAACCAGATTATCTTGAGAAGAAATTCGATAAATGGAATAAATAATAGAATGGAAAAAATCGTACGAATCCTATCTTGTATTAAATGGAGAAAACCTTAGAAATGTAAAATTTAGTTAAATGGTTTATTATATTACATATATTATTAAATAATTTTCGTATGCATTGTAAATAAAAGTATAAGTTTATGTGAAAAACTAAAAGTCCATCGTTTAGAACGGAAGTAACGTTCGAATTATTTTGTGTCCTTTTTTGAGAATATCTGCTTGGATACTTTCGAATACTAAACTTCTTATCTTTTAATGAAGAAAAAGAGGTAGTTTTTTTTTTCGTCGATAATTTTATTTGGAAAGGCATGGTGTAGAATCAGAGAAAATTCCACCACAAATCGATGGGGGGAATGGAGTCACAGAGGTGTGAGGGAAAACGGAGTTACAAGCAGATGTCGCCAGCGATTAAATGCTCATCTGTGATTGGATTTTAAATGCCTTCGTGGGAACTGTATTGGAAGAAGAGAAATTTGCATATTGTTGCAGCTAGATTACAGAAGAATTCCAAGGGAAGCTAATGCTTACGCTTGCATAAATGTATTCTACATCTGGTATTAATGTTTATTTAAGGATCTCAACGAAAATTTATTTAAAAAAAACCAAGCGATATTTTATATTACATTGGAATTTCAGAGGAAGAATTTGGTTACGAGATTATAGTGATGATATGAATTTATTTTTTACATTTAGATGTTATGGGATTACAAGAATTTGTGAAATAAACTTTTGTGTCGTGTAACTAATTAATAAACAATGCATTTATTAATGTAGTTTAAGGTATATTTGTTAATATTATACTTCTTAAATTTGTAATGCGATAGATAAAAAAAATTGGCTTCAAAATGAATTTATTTTTTAAGTAAAAGCAGTAATTTTCATCTTTAGAATATTAGAATTATAAGAAATAGTGTGACTGCTTACCGAGTATGTATTTGTCAGAAAAGTAATGCATGAGCAATAATTTTTTTAATTGATTATGAATTAAAAGTTCTGGAACGTTTTTAATTCCTCAAAAGTGTTCATTTGTTTATAGCTAAAATAATGTTTGTAAATAGGTTTACAAATAATTTTAGGGAATATATTTCCGCTTTTTTAATATGATTTTTAAACTGCTAACTGTTTCCTGTTAATTACTTGAATAAATGTTAATTAATTTATGCCAATATTTAACCGCAAAATTTGATTAAAGTCATACAATCATTCATTGTCTAAGTAAAGATTAAGAACTCAAAATATTTCCAATTTTTAATTTGAAGTATTTTTATTAGATAAAATGAATTGGAAGTTGAATGTCAAATTTTTCACATAAATCACATGTAATTTCAATCCGGGAACAAAAATCAAACATATCGGATGTTTGTAAATATTTCATTCAAATCAGTGTATTCTATTTAAAGGAGAGAGCTAATTTATATAAATTTGCGAGAATGTTTGCCACCAAAATTAAGTATTCTGTCTTGCATACATTAATTTTTTGTTACAAGGATTTGTTTCGAATACAGGAGTTAACGATATATATATATATATATATATATATATATATATATATATATATATATATATATATATATATGAAAGAATGACTTTAATGTATACTATTTCAACTGGGGAAAGGTAAATCCTCAACCGAAAAACTTAAAATTCTTGTATATAATGATGTAATTAATGTGTATTGAACAAACGAAGGAGAAATGAGCACTCATATGGGAAGTGTCAAACAAACATAGTAAAAAATACTTACAAATCACAAAAAAATACTGGACTTTTTCAGTTATAGGTTTAATACAAAACAAAATGACAACAATGGAGATAAACGAGAGATAGGAACAAGACGTATTCATAAACAAGCTATTAAGAATATCTTAGTTTAAATTATCTCCCTATTCGAGAAGCACTATTCATAACGCATCCAGAATTAAAATTGATAATTATTTATAAGCAAATATAACACATTATCCTATATAAATATATGTTTAATCCTAGTATCCGCGCGCGCGTAACGCGATGGATTTGGCAACATTAGGATTCTGATTGTATGTTTATGCATTGCCATTTTGAGATTCACATTTTTTTAAACTCTTGTGTATTCTGATGGTTATAAATCACATGAATTTTGCTTATGGCAACATTTCTGAAACCACTCCAAACGCGTTACGTATACTAGGATTTTACCCTTCAGTGTGTTTGGATGAATTTTCCAAAAATTTGAAGTTACAAGATTTGATTATGCCAGCAGTTCTTGTTCGACAAATACCTTCTCTCTGAGGGAATATTTGAAACTGGTGTTTCGTCCAAATTAACATATAAAACAGTTTAGTTAAAATAAATCACAACCACACACACAAATCTCAACATCCAAAATTCTATTTACTTTTTTACACTGTGAAACTTAAAAATAATTTTTTTTTCTGATAATAACATTCTAAAAATAAACTGGTTGCCATTCATCTAAAACATAAAAATCCTTTTCCGTTACAGAAATCAATTTCAACGTTATAAACTTCTTGAATGGAAACAGATAATTAGAAAATAAACTAAGCACATAAATTGGTGCCAAAGCTATTTCCCTGGTATTATCAGTATGCAATATTGCATCGATAATTATAACAATTCTGTTATTTACTCCATCGCTCACAATTATTTTTTTATTCCAATGACGGGCATAATTGGGTGACTGAACCCTATGCCACAACAAGGCCAGAAACTGCTACTCATTTGTCGTTACCCAGCGGGCACCTGTGAACCAAGTCACGGAGGAGAGTAGCGTTACCCGCGCCATACCACCACAAACCCGTTTATAAGGTGGGCCACATTCATATAACATCACAAAAGAAAGGACAGCGAAACACAGAAGGAAAGAAATATCCATGCCCGAACCGGGATTCAAACCCGGGACCCACAGCTCAGGAGTCAGGACCGCTAACCACTCAGCCATCGGTCAGCGTTAACAATTATTTAAAACCCTAAAATTATTCTTTGATTTTATTTCAAAGATTGTAAGTTTATTTAAATTTTTTCGATTGTGCGTGCATATAAGAGTATTGATAATAAGAGAATTGATCAAAAAGTATTCTTATAGTTTTTCACGTGCCTCTATTATATAAAATTTTGTTGAACATTTGAAATTAATTGTTAAAATCAAAAAACACATTTCTGAAACTGAAAAAAATCGGAGACTGGAAAAAATCAAGTCTATTTTAAATTTCGTTGGAAATGCAAGGATAATTTTTGAAGCAATAGTTATTTTAAATATTGCAAAATTTCTCAAAATTAATGACAATATTTTTTTGAAGAAAAGTTCAAGAAGTCACTCAAAATCAAATGCTGCAAACAAACTATGCTTTATTGTATAAATATTAATTATCTTTAACAATATTGCTCATATAGTAGTATTAAGTAATGTTACATAGTTTTAAAATAAGACATGTAAATTAAAACTGCTTTCAGAAAGTATTGAAATCCTGTTCAACATGCCAGAAAGTATGCTGAATTCAATTTTCAGCATTTTCTGAGAACAAATAAAATTGCGTGAAGTATTCTCAATTATAGATTTTAGAATGTCAGATGGGCCGTGGTAGCCTAGTGGTTAGGGTATCAGCCTTTCATCCGGCAGGGCGGGGTTCGATTCCCAATGCCGCCAAAGACCCACTGAGTACGTGCTCGTTAAATCCGTGGAATCGAAAGTGATGTGGTCGGTCATTGAGCAGTTACCATGGATACAATGGTCTGGAGAAAATTTCCTCCCTATTCAGATCAATGCCAAAATTGAGGGAGTGGATCCTCTGGTGCTGCCATCTATCGGAGGAATTAAAAGAGCAAAGACGTACTTCCACCTTCGTGGTACTCTGATTAAAACGAAAGACGCTCTCTATAGACTTAAATTCGTATAGCCAAGTCATATCGAGTTTGGCTTGTCCAAGTGTCATAAGTAATAACAACAGAATGCCAGATATATTAAATACATATAAAATCGCTTAATTATTCCGATTAATTTATGTTATAAAAAATTTGACTTAATCCTTATTTCACTTCATTTTTAAATAGGGTGATTTTGTGTGTCTTTAATTTCATTAATATTACATATTGCGCTATTTCCTGCTAATGGAGATTTTTTTATACTTTTTTTGGGAAGGGGAGGAAGGAGGAAAATAACGTGCGTTATTATTTCCTGTAAATTATTATAGCATTTTCTAAAATACAGTATTGAACTAGTTACAATCGCGGGTTTTATGTCCTTTTTAAAGTGAATAACAAATAAATTGAACTTTAATAATAACCATGTAAATTGTAACATTCATCCAACATGAAAGAGTGAATTTTTTGGTGAGAATAAAGTAATATCGTCAATTTAATTTTTCTTTAAACAATGGATATTAAATATGAAAAGAATTTAACATAAAAAAGAATAAAAAATATGAGAAGAAACCTCAAAAAATGATTTGCTGTATGCAAAACTTACCAATTTTAATATTTGCTACATAGTAACTTATTGGCTGCGCGTTCTTGAATGAAACGCCATCTACTCACCGGAGATAAGTGCGGTGACTTGCTGTCTAATAAGTAAGTGCTTAAGTCTCGACGCGCCTTTGTTGTAGTTTTAATGTCCTCCATTTCATCGCCAAAAAAAGGCCTCTTGGCGTCTTCTTTAATGAGCCTCTCAAACGGAGCCCCACTTTTAATCGCGAGTCTTATTGTTTCGCAAAATGGTGCCTCTTAGCCAGCTGATTGCCGCCATTAGAGATTTCCAAGTGGTTCCTAAAGTTGCTAAATGTCTCCCCTATTTCTCTTTTTTAAATCTGTCCTTTCTCCAAAGCTTATTTTTTCCCCACTTTTCACAATGGGTAAGCGTTCCGAACGTTCTTTTTCAGCGTTGCGTAACTGTTTCAAACGGAGTAGCAGATGCTTAAGTTTTAGAAGGGGCTCTTAACATTCAAACTAGGAAATTAAATTTTTATCTACGTCCCGGGAGCGACAAAAAGCCATTTGAATAAGTTCCACTGGGCCCTATTGCAGGATTTAGACGAGCTTTATTTGAAAGTACATTTTATTTGTCTTTCCTCAGTAAGCTTACGATAAAGGCAGCATTTCTAACATCAATTCATAAAGAATTCAGAAATTTCCAGAATTTGTCACGAGGAAATGATTCTGTTTTGAACCATCATATATAATAGCAATATCCTTAAATAAAATTCTTTTAATAATGCGATATGTTAACCAATATTTTAAACTTAAAATATTAATATCAAGTTAATTAACATTGAGATTTATTTTATTAATTCTTATGTACTTCACACATTTATTACCTTTGGGAAATGATAATGGAATTTATTCATGGTAGATTTGGAAACAAGCAAATAACGGATCTTGTATAGAAATAAAAAAATATATGAACGTTGTGAACTATTACCATTTAAATTTATTTATATGAAGATCGTTGGTTTAATTTTATTACAGAAAGGTACAGAAATCTTGATGCACCCTTGAAAATTTAAATAAATCAAATTTCAAATCCTAATCATTTTCTGAATTTTAAGCTCTTCGAATCTTTAACTTCACTAACATGTTTACATTTATATTATTTTAGTTTTAATTTATCATAACGCGTTCATATTGTTTATAGAACATTACATGTATTCCATGTAACTATAATACATTACAAAATTTTTTATATACAAATGCTTGATTCGGTCTATTCTCACTTACTCATCTGAAACGTGGACATTGACTGAGAAGGACAAAGAAACCATCTCCATTTTTGAAAGCAAAACTTTAAAAAACATCTTTGATGGAATAAAATGTGAGAATACATGGTAAAGAAGAACTAATTTTGCGCTCTATAAACTATATACAGAACCAGATATTGTTAAATTTATCTCTATACAGAGATTAAAATGGGCAGGACATTTGAGCCGGATGAACGACAATCGGGTGACGAAAAAATTTTCTTGACTCACCCATAGGCACCAGAAGAAGAGGACGACCGAAACTCCAATGGCGTAACTGTCTTGAAAACGACCAAAACACACTAAAAGTGACAAACTGGATGACGTTATCCAAAAATAAGGGGTCCTGGTATTCACTTCAGAGGAAGGCAAAGGCCCACCCTGGGCTGTCAGTCCAATGAAGAAGAAGAACTATAATACATTGTCATTGGTGTATTGCCATTGGTAATTTACAATTTATTTGGAGACAATCTGTTTCTAACCAGCTGATTAATAACTTAAGTGTTATCAATACTTTTTTATATTCAGTAAAAGGGAAAGCAAATAAAAAACAAGAAAAATAAAAGGTATAAAAAGACACAAAAAGTAAAAGAATGACCGAAGTCATTTTCCCAGAAGTCCATGAAGTAAGCAACAGCGATAAAGATGTTTACAATTTTCTATAACAGCATAATCGACAATCTGGATGGTCATAACGCTTTACTCGGCAGAGTGGTTTACAACTTCAGCATGCCATCCTGTGACTATACCAGACGGGATCAGAAAGAGGAAGTGGAAATGAATATATTACAGCGTAATGCTGGAGGTCTGTCACAGCCAAAGAAGTCAGTGTTATCGCAATCAAGTATCTCATAATTATTATTAGTCTTGAGGAATATCTGAGCGGGCACTTTGCTTTTCACATTACCCTAGCTACAGGACAATATAACTGGCAGCGGAGTATGCATTGAACTCACCAACCATTCCATCAAGCTTGAAAAAGAACTGCTGACCACACGTCCGTCTTCAGAACGGAACTCATCGCCATCATGAATGGACTTTCTTTGTTAGCTAACAATACACAAAATGATTTCTCGGAGATATGGATTCTTACAGACAGTCGATCCTCGATCCAGCATCTTTTCAATCGGTAATCCATCGGCGATAGTACTAGTAGAAGTATTCTACTCTTGTTGAAAAATCTTTCAGTTCAACAACCAATCCACCTCCAGTGGGTCCCCTCGCATGTTGGTCAGCCTGGAAATGAAGTAGCCGACGACCTTGCAAAGGCTGCCACTAGTAATCCTTTGAACGGAAGAACGCATGGCACTAACACCATCAGAGATCTCTTCCATTACTAAACAACTTACATATAAAACCTGGGCTGACCCTCCTGCTCACCCTTGGTACTTCCAAAGACATCCTGGAGCCGCCACAACATTTAAGGGCTCCAGAGTACATCAGACGACACTGTCTCGAATTTCTACTGTCCACTTAAAGTTTATGATCTTTGAAAACGTGAAAGAAAATACCCAACATGCTCCTAGTGCGACGATACTCCGTTTTGACCGCAACACTTCTTGAAGTGCTTGGAGTTTTCTCGTGAGGAGGCTGTGAAAAGTCCACATCTGCTTTTGGACTTTTTGAGTGTCTATGATCTCAAGGATCTGGTCTAGTTCCACTAGACCAGATGAGGATTAGTCCCACCACCACCACGGAACAATATGCTTTGACAATATTTATAATGGATAAAATATCTAATCCTGACATCCATAAAAGTTTCATCAAACACACTTTTTTCTGTATCAATCAAGCTTTTAGAAAACCCAGCCAAAATTTATTTAGTAAATGAGCAAGCGTTCTTCTTCCTAATATTGCCTGCAGCTAGAATGTTGGACACTCCGATAATTAGTATTTATCACTATCACTGCGTAACTTAAGCAACAGATAATCAATCTCATAGCATCAACGTTTTTGGGAATGTTAGCAATCCTATATGAAACTGCTGAAACCTATTAGAACTATATAGATTTCCAAAGCAAATTGATTTTTTAGTAATTATGTAGATATGGTATATCGTAGAAAAAACTCATCAAGTAATTTTCAGTGCCTCCTGCTCAAGAAGCTACTACTACATGCAAAAAAAAAGCTTCATCATCACAGTGTTGTAAAAAAATTAAATGTTATCACAGACGAAATTTTTGTTAACTTATTTAATTACTGCTATGTTTCCGATGCATTTGCTCAGTTCTTGAAGCATTAATGCCATTTTCAATACTTTTTATTTTTATCTTTTAAATAATTAAAAAAAGTATTTTTATTCATGAACTGACCTTCAAGAATATTTTAGGATTCGGATATAGCTTCGTTCCATGTCTATAATCAAATAATTCTCTTCTTTTTCATTCATGTTGATTTGGTTTTTTGTTGTTGTTGTTGTATTGTGCCAGCTAGGCTGGCAATATGGGGTGCGCTGCTCCACTTTTCCAACTGAACCATATTTGGTGTGGAGTCCGACTTCCTCAGTACACACATGCCATAGGGATCCGTTTATAGGGTAGGCAACCATTTACAACACATTTATACACAGAAAGGTCAAAGACAGGATAGACAGAGAGAGAAAGTACATCCATGCCCGAACTGGGATTCGAACCCAGGACCTCCCTATCCGCTGTCAGGCTATCTGACCGCTAGACAGGGTAAGCGGCATTAGTAGTATATACAAAATTAATATTAAAGCCTGATAAAAAATTTGAAAGTAATCGAAAGCGAAAGAGATTATTATTTTAAAATAAATATTCTACCTTAAATCTGTATGTTATTGCAAAAATTACGATGTCTCTCCAATTTTTAAAATTTTTGTTACATTTCATCGGAAGGTTGTAATTTTTGTGAAGTTGGCGAAAAGTACAAAGTTTTTTGTTCTTAAAAAAGCACTTTGAATATTTTTTTCACCGTAAACACAAGTGTGACAAAAATAGGATGATTAACAACTCAAGTGAAATTTTTTTTAAAAACTGAATTTTTTTCTGCTATTATGATAAAATAATGCTAGTATCATATGCATATTTTGAATATATTAATATTCACTTCACAAATATCTAGTTATGTGGAAATAATCTGAAATATTTTTTATTCCATTCTAAGTATTTATTATATATTTTAATGAAAACTTTATATAAGTTGCCCTATTCATTTGATTTTATATATAAAATACTTAGGCCAGAAAGTTTTCATGAAGCTATATTATAATAATGCCCAGATGGGGAGGACTGTATGGGGGTGGAAGTGATGACACTTTGTCCAGTTAAGCACCCAGTATACCCTGCAGGTGGTTGATATTTTAGAAGCAGACATTATGCAGAAGACCCTCCCCAGTCCTTACCAGCCAGTCGTGGAGTTATTATTTAAAATGAAAGACATTGAGATAACTTAATTATTTACATGACAAATGTTTTATGTATGATAAATTATAAAAACCTATAGTTATAATTTCACATAAAAATCTACATTCATAAGCAACATTTTAAAAGTTTACTTCGCACCAAAATATATAAATATACATGAATAAAATTTTATAAAATTTTGTTAACATTTAACTCATACTCTTTAAATGTAAAATTTTTTAGCTTACAGCGATTTGACTGAATTTCTTCTACGCTGAGTGTCACTCATTTTATGCAAATTGACTTTTAATATTATTAAAAGTAATTGAGTTACAACATTTACTGGATATTCAATTTAAATTTGTTGATTTATAGGATATATCTATTTTAACATATAATACATGTTGAAGAAGTTTGTTCAATTTATTTTACTATAAAAATGTAACAATTTATTCTTATAATAATTTTCATTTAAAAATAACATTTTTTTACGTAAAGTGCAATACTATGTATTTACAATAATAAAAATTTTAACTTACATTAAAATTTAAGTTTATATTTTTAAGATAATTAAAGTTCATGAGGTAATTTAAGTCAATATTGTAACTAGTTGAAAAAATCTTATTAATTTTTTAAATTTATATTTTAAAACTTAATGTCATCTATGCGACGGTTTTTAGAATTTCTTGGCATTGTTATTAAAAATAGGTATTGCAGTTTTGCTTAATGTTAACGGAATATTTGAAATTTTAGTAATGATATTTTTTAAGTTTTTGTATTGGATGAAAATTTGCCATACTTTATTGTATCATTCATTATTTTGAGAACCTTTTATGAAATTCTTTTTCATTATCTTCTGGCATTAGACGTTAATGTATAATCTGAGTGGCATCCCACTAAAGTGATTATGCATGATAATCATTAATTATTTTATTAACTATTATATTATTTAAGCTATATATTGTTAATATTAACTTAGGGAATAGAAAGCAGTTTTCTCAATGACAATTTCACACACAAATCATGATATACCAGAAATCATCAGGTAAAAGTCATAATCCAGTATCTAAACTTCATTTTTAAATGCTTAAATAAAATTTCGTTTTGAACTGTGAATTCATAATATAGTTTTATCTTAAATTATCATTTCATTCTGCATTATACCACTCATGTTGTAAAGTGGAAAACATTTTAAAATGTTTTCAAAACTATATTTTTTACATTTTTCTCTCTCTTATTGATTATATGTTATTATAATTTTGGACTACATATTTTTGCGTTTGGGAGCATATTTTCTATTTATTCAAGTAACAACGACTGAAGCAAAATGTTAGTTATTTTACTTCATAGAGAAAAATCCTATTTGGTTTAAAGAACTTGCCTTTTATGAAATATTTATAATCAAAAGAAAAATGTAAAAAAATATATATCTAGGAAAATTAAAGTTAATGTCATTAACAATTTTTCCATCGAAAATGGGAAGAAAAATTAGATTTCCAAGTTCAGTAGCAGGAAGATGAATTATTCATGAATTTCATAGGCTTCGGTTTTTGAAGGAAAAGAATTTTTTAGTTCAAACTTCGTGCGCAATTAGACTGCCTCATTTCACTTTTGACGATGATTAATTTTTCCAATCTTTTTAAAGCGTTTTTAATGAGTTTAACTCAGAGAGTGAACTTTACAGTTATGATTAAATTGATGCAAAAAATAGTTTTTCTAAATTAATAAAATATGTGTTTTTCTTTCCAGAAAATAGAAGAATTTCAGTTTCACGCAGAAATTGAAGAGTGTGGTTATTCTTTAATAAATACCTCTTAATTCATTAAATTATTCATAGTTTTATTATAATTGTTAGTATAATATTGCTATAATCTATAGATTTATTGAAATTCTTTTGGTATTTGTGCATTAATGAAGCCTTATCGCAAAAAAACTGTCAAATTTTAATATTCTATTACTTTGCTTTTTCTGACAACCAGAGTTATCAGAAACAGTAATTAAGATAGTTTTCTTACGTATTACAAATTATTATATTTTAAAACTTATTCTCATTTCTTATTTAGGATTCAAATTATTTATCTTTTTCCTAATGAAATAAGATAAAAGGTTAGAATGAAAATTATTTGTTCCTAGGCAGCTAATTATGGTAAAGATACTTTGTATCATATTATTTATGAAATTCTTTGCATTACATTATTTTTAAGCTCCCTTAGAATTGAAATTATTTATTTCAGTAATAAAGAAAAAAGGAGATGTGACTTGTAAAGTAATTAAAATTAAAGTACATGTTATAAAATAAAATAAAATGACATATGCCGCCCAACTTGTCTAGTGGTCAGCGTTCCTGACTGCGGGTAAGAAGGTCCTGGGTTCGAATCCCGGTTTGGGCATGGATGTACTTTCTCTCTCTATCTATCCTGTCTTTGTCCTTTCCTTGTATGAGTGAGGTGTGAATGGTTGTCTACCCTATAAACGGGTCATTATGGCATGCGTGCAGAGCAAAGTCGTACTTTCACCTTCATGGTGCTCCGATTAAAAAGAAAGACGCTCCCAATTGACTTAAATTCGCATAGCCGAAGCATAGTAAGCTTGGCTTGTCCAAATGTCATAAGTAATTGCAACAACAACAAAATGAGAAATATATGCCATTTTATTTTATTACATATTATTTACTTAAAATTAAATTTATATTATATTTACTTAAATATAATACTTAAAATAATAGAATACTGGCTTATAACCCCTTTGATTACACAAATCAGTATTTTTTTATTTTAAGTAAAACTATTACCATATTTCTCATTCTCGAATTTTCAAAAATTTTAAAGATCTCTGAAATTTGCTTTCGCAAATTTTAAAAAATTATGTTTTTCAACAAATTCGAAAAGTCACACATTTTTCTTCTTTTCTGTTATACAGTCACCTAATTTTACTATATATTTCATTATTTTACTATGTTTTCACTTTGAATCTTGAATGATAAGTTTCATGCTAAATATGCCTTTATTAAAAAGTCACTTAAAACTAAAAAGCCAATGTGGTCCACCAAGTATTTTTATGGCGTCGTTGAAAGTTTTCAAAAAGTATTAACATTCAAATTATTTTATCATCCGGATGTTCCAAATTTTCTACGTTTGTAGCTCGTATTTACAATAAGCAGAAGACTCTATAAGTACTCTTTCCGAAAGTTGTCGATGCAATACCGAAGCACAGTGCCAAGCTTCGTTGCTCAAAAAAGCAAATGAATTAGGGGAAATTTAATTACCCTCATGTGAGGATTTATAGGAACAGGTGGTTACATAATCACAATATTATTGCTTAAAGAAATAATGCTCATATTTCTACAATTACATGCAGTCGACCGATGGCTGAGTGGTTAGCGTTCCTGACTCCTGAGCTGTGGGTCCCGGGTTCGAATCCCGGTTCGGGAATGGATGTTTCTTTCCTTCTCTGTTGTATGAATGTGGCCCGCCCTATAAACGGGTTTGTGGTGGTATGACGCGGGTAACGCAACTCGCCTCCGTGACTTAGTTCACAGGTGCCCGCTGGGTAACGACAAATGAGTAGATGTTACTTGCCTTGTTGTGGCATAGGGTTCGTCACCCAAGTGTGCCCGCCGATGGAAAAAAACAATTACATGCATAAGAATGAAAAGTAAAAATGAACGTCATTTTTTTATACTATAGTATTTTTCTTAATTTAAATTTTTTAAATTATAATTTCCTTTAGAATATTTCACAGTATAAATAAATGAAAAATGTGAAATTAAAGTTAATTATAGTAAACAAGTTCTATAATTTTTTTTATATGTTAACAACTTATAAATTGTCTTATTGACAAATTTCGAAGTTGAGAGACACCTTATGAAAGTAACTTAGCGAGCTAAAGAAATGCATCAAATGTATTAATTTGTTTTGTTAATTTGGTTCGAGTGTCTTTTAAAATTAAATAATGTAACAATTATATATGTTGCTCACAAAAATTATTAACCACAGAGGGGTTGTTTCTTTCGTTACAGTTGAGATCCTGAGTATGCAATTTTATATATTACAATTCTCATTGGTTAAAAATATCCATGACGACAGATAACGTTTCATCTACGTCACATAATAATGAAATGGCGTTGTAAATCTGACTTGTTGACGAATTTTTTTCCTGTCTTCAAATCCCATTCTTCGAACGGCAACAAACAAGGCGAAGTTCATCGCATTTCTGAGAATATTGTCGAAGTTCATTTTGGTAATAAAACAGTTTATTATATAAGAACCAAAGCATCACAATTTGAGAAGCCGTTTTATATTGATTCAAGCCATTAACACATGGACAATAGAATAGCAGAAAAAGCAAAATGAAAAAGACAAAACATCCTCTTTATAATTAATTTAAATCGGCAAGGGCGATTTAAATTTTTAAAAATTTTATTATTTAATAGAATTTTAAATTAATTAATTAATTTATTTATTTATTTTATTACATTACATATATTCAGACTTGTATGCTTGATTCTTGAGATCCGCTTGTAAGTCTTCGTCGATAATAGGACAAATAGCACAATGACAGATGTACAAACACAGAATAATAACGAAGAAAACACCCAGGGCCACGGTGGGAATCGAAACCACACTCCTACGCTCTCCAGCGATTAGCGGTGATGCTTTAGACCACTCAGCCACGGAGCGCCCTTTTAAATTAATAACTGCAATATTTATAAACAATGTCTTTATTAAGACTTTTGTCTTGCTTACGCCAACATTAAAAATTCTTTTTTAATTAATATTACAGAAATAATAATCAAAAGCAAATTTGTAAAACATGGGCTCAAAAAGTTCGTCGGAATTTTTTATTCTTACTTTTATAATTAATTTTTATGTATGTTTTATATTAGCAAATTAAAAAAAATAAAAACTATAACGAGTAAAGAATCTCCAAATACACTAGGAAAAATTAACATAATAATAATAACTTTGATAATAATATTACCAAAGAGCACCGTTCCACCCGAAGGTATACGGTGGATAACGTCGTCGGACAGTAATCCTGTTGGGAACCCAGGCTCAGCACTTAGCCAGAGCGAGTGAGTAGAGCTCTTTATGTGGTGGACTGTCCAAACCGAGGGGACAAAAGGGGTTCTGTTGGGACTCACTGTGGCTGGAAGAGGGCCGGATGGCCTTAATTGAGAAAGATACAGCACAAAACATATATATATATATATATATATATATATATATATATATATATACAGATACAGGCAAGTTTACAGAGGGTATTTACATACGTACAAAGGAAGGAGGAGATGGAGGTTAGTCAGTGAGCTGAAGGAGGAGTTCAGCCTGCAGGATTTCCTTGACACCTTTCCTGAATTCTTTAAGAGGGAGGAGCTGCTTGAAGTGTAGTTGGTGGAAGTTCTTGGGAAAGGTCTTTTCCCGAATGTTGAAGTAGCGGCTACAGTGGGGGAGAAGGTGTTCCGGATCTTGTACATCGCCGTCATGTGGACAGACATCTGATTGCCCGTGGAATCTGCAAGAATTAATATGTAATAAAAAACTGAATATATAAGAAAAGTATTTAAATTAACATTGTGAAATGGCTTCTTGAAGAACTTCGCACAGACACTAATTCGTATTCATGAGTCACGAGTAAGAAAATATGGAAAACTTCCAAGAACCTACATTAGAGGTCGCGCATGCTGAGGGTAAAAAATCAAATTTATTTCCCAATATTCATCAATGGCTAATAATATATATATATATATATATATATATATATATATATATATATATATATATATATATATATATATATATATATATATATATATATATATATATATATATATATATATATATATATATATATATATATATATATATATATATATATGTTGGGATAAAACGTGATAGACAATATTTATCATCAATATTACTTTGATAAATTTTAGCTTTACAGTTGAATTTAATTTTAGAAAAAAATATGTCTTCATTTCTGGTAATAGATTTAAATGAAATTTTATATTCTTATGTGGGGTGAAGTGTAATCTTTATACACATACAATTGATCAAATGTCTGAATTCAGCCAATTCAAGTTTGACAACAATCCTGTGTAATAATTAGCACGTTTAAGAGGTATTGCTTATAACTTACTTCTGCATATTTTAATAAAATGCTCAAACTATCATGAATAACAGTTTGGCAATGTTTTTCGACAACCTTTCATTGTTGTAAAACTAAATTTTCCCAAACAGTTTCTCAAGAAAAATAATCGAAAATTGTAAACCAATTTTGTTTTTCCTTAGTTTGAACATTTCATTGAAGTATGTACATGTAAGTTATATGCATACATCTGTAAACTGTTAATTATTACACAGGGTTTTTGTTAACTTAAAGTGGCCAAATTTGGGCCATTGCTTCTAAGAGAAAATATTGCATCACATAGTATGGAAAATTGTATTACCAGTTGTTCTATTGGTGAAGATTCTTAATATGCTTTTGAAGATTAGGACACTAAATAGGAAGAAAAGGACGATATTAAATAGAAAAATCACTTATTTGACATGATATATAAAAAATGAAACACAGTGCAAGTTTAGAAGTGTTTGAAAGTTCTGCGAGAAGAATGCATTGCATATAAAATTTCATCTGTGTTATGAAAAAACTGTGAACTGACAATGATGAGCGAACTTTTTAGCTTATTGTACTTTCCGGACCCCAGTATCTTGGAATTTTTCTTTTTTAAAGACATTTAACCATTCGGACGTATAGACATTGATGTTATAGACAAACCTTAGAGACCTTCATCACCGTAGTAAACATCGCATTTGTACTTGATATCCTCGAGAATCACTCATTCACAACAGTAAGCATTTGAATGAGCTCCAATGGCTCAGTAGCTTCACGCCGCTTCCCGTAAGCTCAGCAAAGTGAAACATCATTTGCCGCGGGCAGTGGTTGGGAGGGTGACCACGGTGTACTCTCCTTCACTGGGTTGCTGGAACTCCGTGGGTTGGGGACCTGTCCACGTTAAAATATGACGTCCAAAGTCCTTCCGCCGGTGTGGCGTGGATGTGGAGAGGAGGGTGCCAGCTCAGGTGTGGCCTCGTCACCTGACCGTGGTTCAAAATGACGAGGCACCTTAAAATGAGCAAAAGTCGTACTTTCAACTTCGTGGTGCTCTGATCCAAACGAAAGAGGCATCCTGTTGACTTAAATCGCACAGCCAACGGCATAGCGAGCTTGACTTGCTAAGTGTCATATAGGCAACAAACAAACATTTTAATGAATTTCATACCTGGTGTTTCGAACATCCCCTACTAGGATTTATTTTCATATCTAATTATTCACTGTTACCTTAATGCATTTTCTGCTAACTATTGCTTTTTGTTACCCTCGACATCACATCCTTTATAAAAGTTTTTCGATTTTTCCTGATTAATGTTTGTAAAAGACTCCATAGCCTTTTTTTATTTTGATGCTTATTTTCAATCATCTGAAATTATCAAATCATTGAAATTTCTAGTAAAGAAATAAGAATGACAGGGAGCGATTTAATGCAGAATGCTACTACAGTTTGCATAAAAGTAGTCTGTGATACAAAAACGAGTTGTTGTTGTTTACGCGTGCCAGCTAGGCTGGCAATATGGGGTGCGCTGCTCCACTTTTTCAACTGAACCATATTTTGGTGTGGAGTCCGACTTCTTCAGTGCACACATGCCATAGTGACCCGTTTATAGGGTAGGCAACCATTCACATCTCATTCATACAAGGAAAGACAGGATAGATAGAGAGAGAAAGTACATCCGCTCCTGAACCGGGATTCAAACCCAGGACCTTCCTATCCGTAGTCAGGGACTCTGACCACTAGACAAAAACGAGCAAATTTTGGAATTTTGGACCGCAATCAAGATCACTGGGCTTATTGGAAAACAAAAAGCGGGATTCTTTCAAGTAAAAGCATTGAAGGAAAAGAAGATATTTATTGTTTCTTGTTCACTTTTTCAGTGATGTTAACCAAGCATTTTTTAGGAATGTTGTTCATAAACATTATCATCGGTGATCACCCCAAATTGTCTTAGCAGTTCACCGGTCGATAACGGTCTCCGTAATGGCCACTCCAGGTTTAGATCATTAAAAGTATTTGCTAGAGATTAAAATTAAAGTTCTATTTAAAAAATATAGTAAATTTAACTAGTAAGTATAGATTTAATTTCAGATGGTAAAATAATGATCACAATGTCCCTAATAATTTAATGAAACTGTAATAATGTATATGACATAGTGCTTGATTACTTATAGTTCTATAATCACTTTTTGAACACAAGATCTATTTCGATAAATTAAAATGTAATCCTACTTATATACCTTTAAAACCTGTGTTTGTGATGGGATTTGAATCTGTGAGCCTTTGAATTGGAAATACGAATGGTAACCTGAACTTTATTGTGATACTGTAAATAAATTGCCAAATATGAAAATTTTGCATGAAAATGGAATTATTGAAAAAATTTTAGAGCAAAATTGATTCAGAGTTCAAGTTACTACAGAAGTCAAGCTTGCGGACAAATATAAGTGAGAAGAATCTTTTATAGAAAATATAGGGTGAGAAATGTGGAAAATCACAAAAACATTCGTAGCAATTTTTATTACTAAAAATTGAATTTATTAATGTACTTGTTTGATACCTTGAATATTTCCTTTCCAGGTTCATTTCATGGGTACTGTTAGAATTGTTATTATC
>JAJQOW010001002.1:0-7500 GCA_037975125.1 Latrodectus hesperus | reverse complement strand
CAAATTTTTTTCTAAATAGAAAACTTATTGGCTTTTTAACGTTTGGTGGGAAGATGAGGAAGGTTTTGTAGAACATTCTGCATATATCTAGGAGTAGTGTATTCATATAAATTAAATTCTTTTTCGATTTATACTTGTATAAGTATTTGATTAATTTTATTTAGTATATCTTACAATTATTTTTCATTCGTTCTCTGACATTTAGGGTGAGAGAAGTGACTATAATTTGAAATTCATTATTCTTTATTGTTAAAAAAATTCATTCCTTTTTTAGTAATGTATAAAAAGCATGATTTTTTTGTCTTTTAATTTTTCTAATGTATGTAAATGTATGTAAATTTTTCTAATGTATGTAAAAGAAATGTATGTAAAAATTATGGTAACTTTAAAAATCATGTTGATAATCATCACATAATTGATCACTTTAGTTATTTTTGTATTAGTAGAACTTATAGTTTTTTAAAAGATTTCTCTCTTTTCTCTTTCATGATGAACATTCCGCATTTAATATTATCTCATTTGGTCAGTTGAAGAAATTTATACTCAATCATATTTGATTCTTTTAATTTTTTCGTTTTGAGAAAAGCATGATAATTTTAAAAAAAATAATATTTTACGATAGATTAAGTATTTTTAAAGGGCTTTGCTAAAGTAAAGTGAATTTTATTCTAGTCCCACCTAAGTGCATAACTACATAGCATAACCTGTAACCAAATATAAAAGAGAAATCCATTCCTACATGAAGACAACAAAAATCTTAACCTGTTACACAAACAAAGGCATAGAGTCCCTCAAGCACAATGATGTTGATGAAAAACTGGTCCTCATGAATAAAAAGTATCTTAAAAGAGAACGATTAAGAGACACTTAGAAAGTCTCGGGCTCTAGAAGAGAAATATCATAATCACAAATTCAAACTCAAAAACTGAAACTTTAAAAACAGTGGGTACCAGTAACTACCTAACGCCTTATTCCGAATTATTTCAACAACATAATTTTATCCTCTTTAAAGGAGATATAGCAGAAAAGTTTAGTTATTACTGAGCGGGTTGCAAAAGTTAAGATCTTTACTTTACTATTCTAATGAGTAGATTATATCCATGAAGGTTGGATCTATTTAAAAATGAACATTTTATTATTTTTGTAAGCAATTAAAAATATTTTTATAATTGTTTACAAAAATTTTTTAAAGTTAATTACTATAGATTTTTTTTAATATTTAGGAATTGAATTTCAATTTTCCGAATGAAGGAAGAAAATTTTTGTTTTTACTAATAATTTTTTTGACCTTTTTTTTAAAGCTGAAGTTTTTTCTGAAATATTAAATAGACTTTCAAAATTCAAAAGTTCATAGGAATGGAGTTTGAAGAGAAGAGATATTAACTGTATGTATGAAGAATAACTAATAATGAAATTCTGTTCAATAGCTCATAGTAAATGAATAACGTATCAGGAAATTAAAAATATCGTTATATTATGAAATGAATCAAAAAATAAAATGCCCACTATTAATAAAATAAATGGTAGATATATAATTCATTGTTAAAAAAATTTATAACACGAATATTTTTTAAGAAAAAAATTTTTTTTCGTTAATCTATGAGATTTTCATTAAATAAAAATTTCCTCTAACAGAAAAAGACTGTAATTGTAATTTCATCTATTAGTTATAATGCGGATAATCTCTATTTCTTATGAAGTCGGTTAAAAATAATCACTTAATATCTTATAAAAAACTACATTTCACTCATACATATATTTTCATAATATAGCATCAATCATTCAACTCTAAAATTTAGTCAATCATTCCTTGAAGTAATTCTTAAGTCTATTTAGGAGATTTATTTCTAAAACCGTTTTTACTTCAAAATGAGGAATTTTAAGTGTCGATAGTTCTCTTTTCTCATAATAGATGGCTCTGGGAGGTAACAAATATCTCATTTAGATTTTAAGTATATCATATAAATCTAAAATAATTATAAAAATGCCTGATTAATATAAACATAAAAATATTGCAACAATTTCAGAGGCTTTTCATAAGAATAATATAACTTGAACTAATATGTATATGAAATTATTTACTATTAATATATTAATAGAAATATAAAAATTATCTTGCACTAAGTGTACATTATATTACTAAAACAATTCTTTAGATTGGTATGTTTATTGATAACACACGGCAAATATTGCACAAGATTACAGTTTTTCTCTAAACGTTTCATTTAATCTAGTCCATTAATGGGGACAATGTTTATTCTAGTTATTATAGTCTATACATCAGGAATAATATTTGCTTACTAAAATATTAAATGCGTTCAGATAAATTGAAATACCCTTTTTTGTTGAAAAACTACTAACTGTTGCTAAAGTATTATCTTTATTTAATTAAACTAATTAAATATTTATGTTCTTAAAAATATGCGCTTTAATAACTATTATAAATCATAATACCAATACTATCTAAAACATTATGAGTTTTCCAAAGTTAATGTGAGAAATATATGAAGTATGGAAAAAAAATTATCGAAAGTTTGATGATAATTATTTTTTAATTTGAATATAGAAAAAAACATTTTGATTTGTGGAAAACTGTGTATATTCATTAAGGGAGTATTTGCTTAATTGCGCTTATATAAAATTTATTTTTATTTAGTTTATTATTTTGTTTACTAAGTCTATATAATTTAAAGCATTTATATAAAATTTGAAAAATTTACAAGCAATGTAAATGTTGCAACAATGGCAATCAGTGTATTTATCTTTAGCAAGTTTGAAGGTATTTTTCTATGATATTTTATTTGGCATACTATACAGTCAATAAACATTAACTTGAATTATGCCTTAAATTATTAACTTATTTTCCTATATTAATAAACTCTTCAGAGTATTAAAACAATATGCTAATTTTTCATAATTTTCATTGTGACATGTTTTTTTTGGTTTGTTTACCAAAATCAGGATTCTGGAAAATTTATTTAGAAATTTAATAGCTTATATAATGCGTTATGTAGATATTATTTATACAATTTAATGCAAACATCAAAACCTCGTTAAGAGATTATAAATTAAAATAATATACAAAGTTTCCTCGTAAATAATAATTGCAATATTTTATTTGAAAAGAGAGAGAGCATGTATTTCAGTAAAAATGCTGACATTGATAGATGTATTGAAGAAGAGGTTTATTTCATTTACTTTTAATGTTCTGGATTCAGTCCTTAGTCAAGAACGGTCATCATATTTATAAAAACACGTAATATATATATATATATATATATATATATATATATATATATATATATATATATATATATATACTTGTATATATATTAATTCTCTTCTTACAGTCTCACTGATAAAACTTTAAATATTGGTAGGTGAGTTGTGTAAAGAGTTTATTCTATTAGCCAGAAAGTTTGGGTTCGAACCTAAATCAACTAAAGTTCGTCATATCTGCAGAGCATATACACGTTAATTGGAAAAAATTAACAACTTGCTTTTATAAGCAAAATAGGTTAAATCAATAGTAATTTTAAATTAAATTAAAAGATGTTTTATTTTATTTTAACCTGTACAGTCACTTCTGTACTTATAATGTGATGTATATTCCAGATTATGATGAGTAGCCCTATTGATCAATATTACATTACAACTTACAAAAATTATCTTTTGAGCATTTCTTCAAGACTAGGCCACAAAAAGTCAGTTATATTTTTTACGAATCATAAGTATATTCATAAAAAATGTCAATTTTTTTTTTGATTCTGGAAGGCAACAAATTAAATACATACTTCAGTGAGATACAATAGAGCGTTTCCAACGAAAACTTTCGTAAAATCTAATTTTCATTATCTATTTTAAGTTAGAAATTTTAAAAGGCATTGCACTTTTCGGTAACAGCCTTTTCACTCTATTAAAAATTAGAAAACTTTTGATTGTGTATAAAGGCTTCAGTTAGCAGACATATGTAAAATGAAATATGGCGCACAATATAAAATAACATAATCCTACAAATTCTGCCTACAAATTGTTATATTATGTCTGCCGAAATGTTCCGTCCATTTTTGGAATAAAACAAAAAAGAAATTTTTCTTCACGTCAATAAACTTTATTAAATATTATAATTGCCATTATTATTGCCAGCATGAGCATCATTCATGGCGCGCCAGCCCAGGATGGCCTCCTGAACAAGTTTCTTCCAGCCACCTCTACTGGCAGCCAAACTCCTCCAATTTTTTGTTCCAAGGATCCTACAGTCTTTTTCGACTGCATCCACCCATCTCAGCTTTGGTCTTCCTCTTCTTCTTACGCTGATGGGTTTTGCAAAAAAAATTTCCCTTAGTATTTTTTTGTATTTCCTTCTAATAACATGTCCAACCCAATTAAGACGGCTTACGTTAATGTGATTGCCAGCGTGAGGGCAACTTTTATACCCCATTTTTGAAAAATGTTTCATTTTTTCATACGAAAAATTGAAATAATACTTGACTGATATCTTCTTCATTGTTTGATTTTTTGCTATTTATAAAATTTTGTAAGGACAAAAACAAGTGAGAGTTGAAGGGTGATAAGTCCGAAGATTGTGGTATATGGGACAAGATTTCCCAGCCGAGTACTGCAATTTTTGACGAACTCTTTCCTTGTCTTCTTTCTTAGAGCATCATAGGCGTCTTTTTTGGACTGCTCCCTTAAAATTTACACACTGCTTTCAATACTTTTCTGAATTGAGGTATTCATTCAATTTTTAATGATCTTAATTTATTGGTTCTCAAATGTCTCACCAAACACACAAAATCTCTTATACTGAATCAAATTCCTTTTAGAGTTGGAAGGGCTATGTTTTTTGCACAATATTTTCGTAGGTTATCCACTTTTCATCCTCAATTATCATCCGTTTCAAGGGTTCGATTTTGTTACGAACAAGCAGAGACAAGAATATGATGACTCGATCTTCAAAATTCTTCTAACTTAATTCATGTGGTATCCATTTTGAATATTTCCACATCAATCCTATCTTCTGAATATGGTCTGTAACGGCTTGCTGAGCTGAATTAAGCTTTCTTCTTCTAATCTGTGGTTACCGATGTTACCAGAAAAAGATCTTTCTCTAACATGGTTTTTACAACATCGTCATCGATCAATGTGCAGAACTTTCCGCTAGACCTAATACTTTAGATACAGGACCATGATAATGGGATGATGAATCAGGATCACTTACGCATCCTAAGCATAAATGATTTGATGTTTAGGATGTGCAATGATGCCCAACCCAGGACTAAAGTTTAATTATGAAAAGTTTTTGATGATGCAACGCTCATTTGCTGATGAGGTGTTTGTAGTGAATAAAAGATGGTATCGGCTCAGAATTAGACCTCATCATAAGAATGTTAGTTGATTTAGCACCTTTGGTCTGCATGGAATCATTGACAAAGGAAGTATCTGACAAGGGAAGGAATCTGACATAGAATGCAATAAAAAAGAATAAGATAATAAATTACGATACAATTAGAATTATTGTAACAGTATTCGACATTGTATAATAAACATTGTTTCTACCTAATCTACTATTGGTATATATCTTATTATCTGATTTGGAAGCTTAGAATTTCCCGCTTTGCTCGATCACTTCAATCAAATATCTTTCCTAAATTTCGATTTTGGACAGCTATACGTAGTTTACTGTATGATGGAAATTTTTAATTCTATGATAATCAATTAATAAAGGGATGATGATACATAATTGAAAAGTTAATTGTAATTAGTTGTTATTGTACCAGCACACTTCGCTGTATTACTTGGTAGAGCCTAACAAGCTGAGTTAGGCGGTACAAAGTTAGTGGAAGCAAGCGGGTGGGAGTTTTTGTCATTTAGAAGCAGGAATCTGAAGACCCATAATACTTGACCTGCCACATCCAGAAGTCTCATTTCTCTGGGAGTACATTGTGATCACGATTTATTTAATGTGCTCCAGACGCCTTTAGCGAGCACGATGGATTTCGGTTAAGCCAGGGTTCGAATTCACTGCCTTCCGATAATAAAAACGATGCCACAATTAACCAGACCACCGTGAACCTGATTGTTATATTTGAACATAAAATGAATTGACTAAAAGTTAGTTATAAAAATATGTGTAGTTAAGTCATTGCTATTCGCTTCCATTTACACTTTTCTGTCCTTGAAAAGCCACCCCACGCAACCATCTTTTACAATTATACCACGGTTAAATGATGAAGTTGATACATGATCAGGTACTTTTCTTCCCAAAACATTTAAACTACAATAATTGCTTTTTTTTTCTTAATAACTAGGGTTCAAATTCACTGCCTTCCGATAGTAAAAACGACGCCACAATTAATCAGATCACCGTGAACTTGATTGTTATATTTGAACATAAAATGAAATGATTAAAAGTTAGTTATAAAATTATGTGTAGTTAAGTCATTGCTATTCGTTTCCATTTACACTTTTGTGTCCTTGAAAAGCCACCCCACGCAACCATCTTTTACAATTATACCACGGTTAAATGATGAAGTTGATACATGATCAGGTACTTTTCTTCCCAAAACATTTAAACCACAATAATTGCTTCTTTTTCTTAATAACCAATTTACTTTGATTTAATAATCGACATCTTAAAGTAAGAGTAGCTTAGTAAGGAAATGCGCTCATCTCTGACTGTGAGGTAGCAAGTTCTATATCCCTTGCAGTCGACGAACTGCACAGATGGCAACATCTCTGGGAGTGCTCCACCAAGACCAGGAGACTCTACTCATTCTTTCCTAAAGTATCTAGAAAAAGAATCTCTGCAGCCTTCTACTTCAACCAGTTCCTCACTGGTCATGGTTCCTTTGGAACCTATAGAAGACGATTCCATGGACAAGATGACATCTGCCCATGGAATCGTCTTCTGTAGGAACTCAAGATGGAGAGACTCAAGATGTCAATCACCTCATATTCGACTGTGAGCACTACACTGATGTCAGGACACGCCATTTCCCAAGTTCTGCCAGAGCTGATAGAGCCCCACAATTCCTCTCCAACAAAGGATTCCGGAAGGGGATCCAGGAGATTCTACTGCAAGAGATGCTCTACCAATTCACTGGCTGACTCCACCTCTTCTGTTCTCTGTACATGTGTAAAATTTCTTATCTGTATTTAATCTGGTATCATACTGTATTGTAACTTTGTTTGTATTTTATCTTGTATCATATTGTTTTGTAACCTTGTCTGTTTTTTTTAAGTTTTATTGGCCAAATTGGCCCCCATCTTCCAGTCAGAGCGAGTTCCAATGAACGTCTCTCTCGCCCCATCACTTTGAGCCTTTATTTATAGTAGTTTGGGTCACCCCACCACTTGCTGGGAGTTCTTTCAGTCATTTGACCTTTGCGAACACCTGAACCTTGGCTTCGGCCTTGTGGTGCACCTCTTGACTGGATTACGCAACGACGTTCACTCACCGCATACCTTCGGGTGGGTCGGTGTTCCATTAAGTTATTT
>JAJQOW010001001.1:0-69015 GCA_037975125.1 Latrodectus hesperus | reverse complement strand
ACTGATAATTTAATATGGGAACAGAGTTCCAAAGTTTAAAAAATTTCAATATTTTACTATATTTTCCCATCGAATTAATTTATTAAAGAACTTTACTGAATACAGTCTTGTTGAAAAATAGTTGAATTGTTTAGATAAAAGCAGTTTTTCTCATACAGTTTATAAAAGAATTAGAAATCAAAATGTAATACTTGCAATTTTCATTAAATTGAATGATAGTGAAAAAATAATTTTTTTCTCTTAGTTTGTATAAAATTCTAAGTTAAAGTTCTGCTCTAATATTTCATTTTCCTTGATGAATATTCATTTCTTAATATACTGCATTAATGAATCAAATGGTGAAATCCACAAAAGATTCAAATATACAATACACCAAAAAATGTTATGAAATCTTTAATTTATTTAAGATAAGATCAATTCTAAAGTTTATAAATATAATGCACACAACCATCATATTTATATTTAAATAAATCAATAAATAGAAATACAGAACAAAAAGGAAATTTTTATAAAATTTATAATTACTTACAATTATTTTTGTTGTTTGCCATTATCTGGTGAACATGATAAAGAAAAAACAAGTAGAGATACGGAACATTAATTTGACAAGAAGAGGAGCTTGTGCTGCTTTCTTTTTTAAAGCGTGAACCCCTTACTTGCAACAAGTCCGTTTTTTTTTTTTTTTTTTTTTTTGCACATCCAAGCCATAATCGAGATTTGAGTCCGAGGTAATTCGATGACAGCCGGTTTTTAAAACCACCATACGAGCTGGACAATATTATTTATTAACATAATAAAGAATAGCAATGGAAAATAAATTTTTAGTAACAATGAAGCAATATTTGAAGAGCATCTTAAATTTAAATTGTAAACAAACAAAAAACCTTATATAAAGGTAGAAATTTAAAAGTATTGAAATTTTGAAGTGTGTCTGATAATAAATTCATTAAAAAACTTTCAAAACATTTGTGATTGTTTCACGAACCTGTCGCTTCCAGGATTGTTCAATAATATGTTAATAAATGTCTTCTTTTCTACGACAGATTTATTTTACATTAACAAATATGACATTAATTACATACACAAACATATATTTAGATGGTTCTTTTTACATCATTCGAAACACATGTATTTTCCATTGCCTAGAAGCGGTACCTCCGCTACCACTCGTCTTTTCACACAACCACACCATTCCTCTCGCTCCGACACACTCTGACAATGCCTCTTATGTCTCTTACATCCGCACATAACGAAATCGAAAGTTCTCGTCTGTTAAGTGTTTGATTTTCACACCTTCCTTCCAGTTTCCATTGCTGGACCTTGTCCCGTAAATGGAAACTATGAAGAATCCAGGAATGTTTCTTTTTATCTTTTATCACCATTCCATCAAGAGCCAAACAATACCAAAGTTCTAATTGTAACTTAATGCTTAACCTGTTTGCTGACATGTTTCAGCTTACACTTTTTCTTTCATATTCTCTTTAAAGGAAAACTAGCATATGCTAGTGTTACATCCGTTATAATTATTACAACATAATATTATAAATGTAAGAAAATTAGAATCAATATTAACATAAAAAAACACTTATGCAAAAATTATTCACACAAACCTTAAGAAAATTTACCACCAAAAACAAATAGAAATAACCCCATTATATTATATAAAGTTAAATATGAATATTATGATATATCAGAAATATTTTTCTATTTCTTACTAGATTCATAGTAAAAGAAATAAAAATAATTAATCACCCTCATAAACCCTTGATAAGTCATCTGCGATAACATTATTATTACAGGTTATGAGCTATTGTGACCTGATATAGAGAGAGAGCCAATGACCATCTCTGTAATCTGGCATTCTTCGGGATGCTTTCTGTAAGATATTTCAGAAGATTGTGATCTGAGAATAAATTTATGGAAGTTCCGTAAGTCCATGCGTCAAACTTACCAAGAGCCCATGTCACAGCAAATGCTTCTCTCTCAATGGTACTCCATTTAGTCTGCGCTGGAGTTAATTTCTGACTGGCGAAGGTTATAGGCTTAGAATTTCTATTTGTGTTCTATTTCTCTGCATTAAACATGCTCCAATGCCAGTAACCGGATCATCTGTGTGGAGTTCAAATTGCTTATTTAAATTAGGAGTTGATAGTAAAATGATAGGACATAAACTATCTTTCAATGAGATGAAAGCCTTTTCTATCTCTTCAGGACATAGGGGTATCATTTGGTACAGATTTTCTGGTCATGTCTGTTAATGGCTTAGCAATGTTTGCATAATGAGGCACATATTAACAGTCCTAATATCAATCTTTAGGCTTTCTTTGTTCTTTTGCAATTTTAAGTTTTTGATAGCTGCAATTTTATCCGGATCGGGCCCATGCTCTCCTGGTCCAACTACATGACCTAAGTATTTTACCTTCGATCGAGCAAATGTACATTTTGCTAAATTTGTGCTAAAACTGCACTGCTTTAATGTTTCCAAAATTGTTCTTAGATGGTTCAAATGTTCTTCCCAACTAGATGAATAAATTATGATATCATCCAGGAAACTTTCAACAAAATCATTATGAGGTCTTAGAATCTGATTCATTATTTTCAGAAAAGTAGCTGCAGCACATGAAAGTCCAAATGGCATTACTTTCCATTGATACTGTCCCTTAGGTGAAACGAAACTTGTTAGTTCTCGACTATCTTGATCCAATGGAATTTCCCAATAACCTTTAAGGATGTCTAGAGTTGATAGATACTTTGCCGCATCAGCTTTGAATCGTAATTCTTCTGAATTTTGCATTGGAAAAGGAGCTATTTTAATCTCAGAATTTAGTCCCCGATAATCGACACATAGTCAAATCATTCCATCTTTCTTTGCGACACATATAAGAGGATAAACAATCCCTGCAGAAGATGGTTCTATCAAATCCTTGTTTAATAGTTCTTTTATTTGATTTTCCACCTGAGGTTTTAGTGATTCTGGTATTCGGTAAATATGAGGCTGTTTCCTTTCGATTCCAGTTTTTAATGTTATTTATGAGGTTGTACCTTAGCTCGTTTTAATTCACCATTTAATATGACTCTGTAGTCTTTGAGAATTGTTAAAAGCTGAGTTTTTTGCTTTGGAGATAGATTTAACAATTTCGTCTTTTCTTCTAGCTGTTTCCAACAGTCCTTTATTTCTCCAAGGCCTATTAGAGGTACAGGTTGAACTTCCCAAAAAACCTTCATCAGCTTCATACATTATGCCCACAAAATCGTATTCATCGGTATGATATATTTCCTTAGCTTATTCTGATGCAGATGACGAATGCTTCTATCCGGTAGCTTAAATGCATAAGAATGTGGTGATTTCTGTTCTACAATTTACCCTGGACCTTTCCACCTAGAACAAAGTTTGTTTGTAGAGTCTGGAATCAGCACAATAACTTCATCTCCAATAGATAATTCCTTTGATTTGGATCTCAAATTATGATAATGTACATATTTCTCCTGTTGCTTTTCAGTATGCTCATCAGCGTATTCAACAGCTTCCTGCAACCTATTTCGAACCTTCTGAAGATAATCAGTGATTGATTCACCAATACCTTGAGGCAGAACAATTTAATTTTTCCATGTAGATTTTAAAATTGCTAAAGGTCCAATTGGGGGGCGTCCATGAACTAGTAGGTATGGTGAGACCCCAGTAGTAGCGTTTGGCACTTCACGATATGCCCATAAGAGAAAAGGCAACTGTTTGTTCCATCCTTTACCTTGCGACATTATAGCATGATGTAACATTGGCTTCATTGTGCCAATCCATCTTTCTATTAATCCGTAACTCTGTGGAGAAATTCTTGCGTTAAATTGCCCGCAAAATTTGTTCCATTATCCATAGCAATGATTCGAGGAATGCCAGTCCTCATAAAAATTTCCGTAAAGGCATCGCACGTCGCTTTTGCAGTCAAAGATTTAATAGGAATTGTCTATGGCCACCGACTGTGCTGATCCATAACACACAATGCATACTGATGTCCCCAAGAAGATTTAGGTTCAATAGGCCCTAAAATGTCTCAGCATTCACTACTTGAAAGGGTAGTTCTGGTCTACCAACAGCTTCTATAAGTTCTCTGTCTTTCAGTTTGGTTTTCCTCCCTAATTGACAATCGTGGCAAGATTCACATCAACGTTTTACATCTCTTGACATACCTTCCCACCAAAAAGACATTGCAATTCTTTCCTTGGTTTTTCTAGAGCCAAGATGTCCTCCTGTTGGTGTTTCGAGAGCCAATTTTAAAATTTCTTTTCTCCTGCATTCAGGAACTACAAGCTGTACATATTTCTGTCCTGCCATATTGCCTGTGTCGTAAAGTAAATCTGAATCCAGCCAGTAATTGTTCTTATGCTGTCGGGCATCTTCAAAACACCGATTTAATGTAGCACAGGACAACTGGTCATTTCTTAATATCTTTGCTTGCGAAACTGGAGTGTTATTTTCTTCATCCTTAATAGTGATTATTTCTTTGTTTAACAAGTTATTTTCCACTGGAGTAGTTGAAACCTCTATTTCAGAATTTTCTAAATCAAGTGTTCCTTGATTTGCTTCTATTTTCCTTCCCTCCACATTGAAAGTATTCGAAACTATTTTTTTCCCGTGGATATTTTTTATTTCCTCTCCGAGATATTTTCTTCTTTGTTCTTTCAACAAACTGAAAACTCTAGGAGTGATCAAAGCATGCTCATGCAATCCTTCTACAACCGCAGCATGCACCATGATATACGTCCTGATATCATCATCTGCTGACCAAAGACTAAGTGGAACAGAAACAAGCTTTTCTTCAACCGGAGATCCAATTGCAGGCCTCAAGTTTTCCCACTTGACTGCAACATTTCTTATGGCACCACTGACTTCCGCAGAACTGTAATTTCCGCACCACTATCAATGATTCCTTGAAACTTATTATCTCCTATATTTAAATCAACTCGTAAAAGCTCACCATCCTTTTCATTGATTGGAATTTCCCAATCGAAACTTGCATTACCTATTTTAATGCAAAATACATTTACCCCTTTTTTGCTTACTTCTTCAGTTTCACATCTATTAGAAATTTGAGATACTGTATTCACTTGCGGACAAAATTTCTTCAAATGACCCTCTTCTTGACATTTGTAACAATTTAATACCTTTTTACCTGGAGCGCAACTCGCCGTATTATTTCCGAAACGATTCTGTGGTCGTGGATCTGGGTTCTTTTGATAATTATAATATTCTTTCTTTTCAAAAAAACTTTTATTTCTAACTTCAGCTGGAAAAGGTTTCCTTACAGTTTCGTTCTGTTTTGTTCCATGTAGGCCGGGAATAAATTTGGTATAGTTGTGGAAATTATTTGCAAACTTTTTGGTATCAAAACTAAAAAATTATCAATTTCCCTCACCAATTCAGGGATTGGAAGCCAATTTTCAGTCTCTTTCAAAAATATTTGGGACCTTACATGAGTAGGCAAAGCTTCTTTTATTTTGTCAGCTACAATAAGCTCTTTAAGTTTAGCAAATGTTTCTACATCTATTGATTTTAAATACAGTTCTAATGCAGCTTCCACCTGGGACGCATACTGAGCATAACTTTCATTGTGTAATTTTTAACAAGAATCAAAATTCTTCTAGTGTTGTAAGGGGGTTATTCTATGTTCCCTTAAAATGAAATTTTTGATTTTGTCATATTGATCTAAATCTTCCTCAGACAACAAAGCATTTATTCCTTTAGCACGACCCTTTAAACACTGTAAAATAATTTTCCCTTCATACTGTTCGGGTACTTCATAAAGCTTGAACATCCTTTCGGCATGATGGAAAAAGAAAGGCCATTCTTCTGCTCGTTATGGGGGATCTAAAATTACCCCTTTCATTATATTTAAATAACCTAGAAATGTGTTTCCTAATTTATCTCGCCCATATTCGACAGTGCTTTCTGAATTGCTCTCATCTTCCCTTTCTTTTAATTCTAATTCACGCATTTTAATTCCCTGCTCACGTTGCCTTTCTTCTCGTTCCAATTCGCGTTGCCTTTTTTCTCGTTCTAATTCACGTTGCCTTTCTTTGGCTTTCTCTCTCTTTCTATCCGATCGGAAATTATTGTATTTATTAATTCTTGAACAAATGACTCTTCAAAATATTTAGAATGTGTAATCACATTTTTTAAATCTATTATTTTTGCGTCCGGAGGAATCTGTTCTCCTAATTCACCAGCCAATATTAACAGATCCTCCTTCCAAACTTTACCCAAGAATGCGAAGGCCATTTTAACAACTAATGTTATCACAAATTATCAAACCTTAAATTATCAATTATTCAAATTAAAACATTTAAAATCACATAAATCACCTTCCATTTGCTTAATCAATAAAACACTTTCGTTTACTTAGTGCACAAAAAAGAGATTTAAATAATTTATTCTAATACTAAATTTAAAAATTTATAGTTTCGAAATTCATTTCAACACACTATAATATACTTAATACACACTATAATATACAACAATATATATATAAAACTTCAATTTTATAATGCACATTAATGAATGGAAAAAACTCAAAACAAGCTAAGATAATATACATATACCAATCATAATTCCAGTTTAAGCATTTAAAATTAAATAAATCCTTATCACAGAAGATTATTAAGCATAACAACTTAAGTCAATAAAAAGTTAAAATAATTTTAAGTAATATTTATTTATGTTCATCATAATTTGTATATACCATTTTACCTTAAAATAATATGAAGCAGAGCTATCGAAATAACCAAAAATCTATTATTCACCATTGCGAGCACAATTACTTTCGAAATATAAAATAATTCAAAACTTCCCCTCGTAAAAATGTTTCACACTTTCGGTTTTGAATCAAAATTTAAAATCTATGTTACTTTACATAAATATTAAATACAATCATAGTAAATAATTAATATACTTTATAACACTGAATAATTCTGAACACGTTACTTGATAGTGCAAAACAATATACATTTAAAAAGCATTTCAACTTTCTTCAAATAGTTTCTTATTCCATAAACTTATATCATTTACATAATAAACAACAAAATGATGATGAAAATTTTAAACAAAAACATTTATATCCTATTATATCACATTAAACCAAACTTACATTTCAACAATTTACTATTCAATAATACAGCATCTTTTAAATTAATGCACATAACTCAAGAAATTGACAATTAACAACATTATTATTTGACATAAATTTAATTTTAATAAACAGATTATTCCAAAAATATTTTTCTCTTAATAAATCAAAATAATATATAATAATATCACCAGTTAGAGGGAAAAAACTTTTCTGAATAATAATGAACAAATATCAATAACCAATAATATTTTGAAACCAATATCGAACCTTTAATATTTTCTCAATTTAATTAAACGTTGTACACATTTATTTTTATCTTGATATTTCAAATATTTAAACAATTTTTATTAATTTATTACATTTACTTCTTAAACAAAACCTTACAAAGGAATTTAAGAAAATTCTAAAACAAAAGTTCCCTTAAATCATACATAATTAAAACAAATATTGGCTCTTAATGGAATGAGAAGCAATCAAAATATACAGACTCACGTATTTGTAGACACTTTTCTATCATTAGCATCCCATAATTTTGCATTAATCCGGAACACATTCTGAAGTCGGCGCCAAAGTGATTGTTTCACGAACCTGTCGTTTCCAGGATCGTTCAATAATACCATATATATCTTCTTTCTTACGACAGATTTATTTTACATTAACAAACATGACATTAATTACAGATACAAACATAAATTAAGATGGTTCTTTTTACATCATTCGAAACAAATGTATTTTCCATTGCCTGGAAGCAGTACCTCGGCTACCACTCGTCTTTTCACACAACCACACCATTCCTCTCGCTCCGACACACTCTGACAATGCCTCTTGTGTCTCTTACATCCGCACATAACGAAATCGAAAGTTCTCGTCTATTAAGTGTTTTATTTTCACAACATTCATAATTAATTTTATCCGATAATATTTCATATATTCCTTTAAATGTTCGATAACATTAACTGATAATTTAATATGGAAACAGACTTCCAAACTTTTAAAAACTTCAAGATTTCACTATATTTTCCGATCGAATTCTAGATTTTTCGAGAACTTTCCTGAATATTGTCTTGTTGAAAAATAGTTGAAATGCTTAATGGAAAGAACTATTTCTTATAAAGTTTATAAAAGCATTAGATAGAAAAAATGTAATATTTGCAATTTTGATGAAATTTAATAATTGTGAAGAAAATAATTCGTTTCGGTTAGTTTAAATAAAATTCTTAGTTTAAAATATGCTTAAATATTTCAATTTCTTTGCAGAATATTCATTTCCTGATCTACTGCATAAATACAGATCATGGATAAAAACACATGAACCATAAATATGCAATACACCAGAAAACGTTATGACATCTTTAATTTCTGTTATGATGAATTCTAATGTTTATAACTATAGTACACACAACAATTATTCTAATTAATATTATAAATATCAATATAATTTTGCAATTTATAAATTTATGATAAAATTTGGAAAATTCTACTAAGCTTTTTCTCGTACATAAAAATATTTCTTTGTAAATATATTTATAGTAGATTATTATTAATGTAGTTTGGTAAACGATACTTGTTTTAAGCGTAAAATAAAGAAAAAATGTTGGCCAAGAAATCAAATTTACAAATAATATCTATGCCAAAGTAAATGTACAAAATCTAATATTAAGTGAGAGTATTAGAAAACATACCATTTTTTTTATTCACTTGTTGTTGTATATATTCCTATAAGTTAATTATACAAACATTTATTTATTTTTGTTATTGATAAAAGTGCTTTAAATTTGCAAACCTATAGATATAATTAGAGTATTAAACTATCATATAAAATGATGGTTGTAAAATAATTATTAGTAAAAAACTATGTAAAATTACATTTAAAATATAAAAATAAATATTTTTTTCAGAGATGAACAGAACGATAGAAACAATACTTTTTGCTAGTTGGAATGTGTAAATAAATAAGTAAATATAAGTTCAGAACAAAAAATTTTTTTCATAAAATTTATAATTACTTACAAATTTTTTTGTTGTGCGCCCCTGTCTTGTGTGCATGATAAAGGCCAAACATGTAGAAGTACGGAACATTTATTTGAAAAGAACAGGAGCTTGTGCTGCTTTCTTTATCAAACCATTGGCCCGTTAATTGCAAAAAGTCCGACTTTTTGCCCATCCAAGCCATATTCGGGTTTTGATCCGAAGTCATTCGGTGAGAGCCGGGGGTTATAACCACCATACAGGCTGGACAATGTTATTTATCAACACAACAAAAAATAGCAATGGAAAATAAATTTCTAGCAACAATGAAGCAATATTTCAAGAACATCGTAACACCAAATTGTAAACAAAAATTCCAATATCTTATATAAGGATAGAAATTTAAAAGTATTGAAATTTTGAAGTGTGTCTGATAATAAATTCATTAAAAAACTTTGAAAACATTCATAAATGATTTTACTGATAATCTTTCCTATATATTCCTTTAAATGTTCGATAACATTAACTGATAATTTAATATGGGAACAGATTTCCAAAGTTTAAAAAACTCTATTCACTATCTATTTTCCTCTCGAATGATAGATATTTTGAGAAATTTCCTGAATTTTGTCTTCTTGAAAAATAGATGAACTGTTTAGTTAAAAGCAGTTTTTGTCATATAGTTTAAAAAAAATTAGAAAATAAAATGTAATGTTTCTAATTTTCATTAAATTGAATAATAGTGAAGAAAATAATTCTTTTCTCTTAGTTTAAAAAAAATTTTAAGTAAAATTTTTGGTTTAATATTTCAAGTTCTTTGAAGATTATTCATTTCTTGATCTACTGCATAAATGAATCAGTTGGCGAAATCAACAAAAGAATCAAATATGCAATACACCAGAAAATGGTATGAAATTTTTAATTTCTTTAAGATATGATAAATTTTAATGTTTATAAATATAATGCACACAACCATCATATTTATATTTAAATAAATCAATGAATAAAAATACTGAACAAAAACAAATTTCTTATAAAGTTTTTAATTACTTACAAATTTTTTGTTGTACATCCCTATCTTGTGTGCATGATAAATGCCATACAAGTAGAAGTAAGGAACATTAATTTGACAAGAACAGGAGCTTCTGCTGTTTTCTTTATTAAACCGTTGGCCATTACTTGCAAAAAGGCCGACTTTTTGCCCATCCAAGCAATATTCGGGATTTGAGTTCGAGGGCATTCTATGGCAGCCGGGGGTTACAACCACCATACGGGAGGGACAATGTTATTTATTAACATAATAAGGAATAACAATGGAAAATAAATTTTTCGTATTAATGAAGCAATATTTCAAGAACATCTTAAATTCAAATTTTAAACAAAAATTGCAAAACTTTATATAATGTTAGAAATTTAAAAGCATTGAAATTTTGAAGTGCGTCTGATAATAAATTCATTAAAAAACTTCCAAAACATTCATAAATAATTTCATCTGATAATTTTTCGTATATTCTTTTAAATGTTCGATTACCTTAACTAATAGTTTGATAAGGGAACGAGTTCCGGACTTTAAGAAACTTCAACATTATACTACATTTTCCTATCGTATTATTCATTTTTTGAGAACTTCTCTGAATAGTGCTTTGCTGAAAAATAGTTGAAATGTGTTATGAAAAGAACTGTTTCTTAAAAAGTTTATAAAAGCATTGGATAGAATAAAATGTATTATTTGCAATTTTCATTAAATTTAATAATAATGAAGAAAATAATTGTTTTCTCTTAGTTTAAATAAAATTCTTAGTATAAGTTAAGCTTTAATATTTCAATCTCTTTGAAGAATATTCATTTCCTGATCTACTGCATAAATAAAGAACATGGAGAAAAACACGTGAACCGTAAATATGCAATACACCAGAAAGCGTTATGAAATCTTTAATTTCTTTAAAATTTGATAAATTCTAATGATTATAACGATTATAAATATAAAATTTATGATAAGATTTGGAAAAATTCTGCTAAGCTTTTTCTCGTTCAAAAAATTTTCTTTGTAAATATATTTATAGTAGATTAATATTATCGTAATTTGGTAAACGATACCAGTTAAGCGTAAATTAAAGAAAAAATATAGACCAAGAAACCAAAATTACAAATAATATCTATGACAAACTTAATGAGCAAGATCTATAAGTAAGTGATAATATTACAAAACATACAATTTTTACATATTCACTAGTTTTTGTATACATTCCAATAAATTAATTACACAGATATTTACTTATTTTTTCTTATTGATAATACTGCTTTGAATTAGCAAACCTATAAATGTAAAGATATTTGTAAAACTATCTTATAAAACGATACGTGTAAAATTATCATTAGTAAAAAACTCTATAAAATTACATTTTAAATTTAAAAGAAATATTTTTTTCAGAGATGGGCTGAAAAAAAAAGAATCAATAATTTTTGTTAGTCGGAATGTTTATGTAAAGTAATAATTAGAAATTCAGTACAAAAGAAAAATTTTATAAAATTTTTAATTTCTTACAGATTTTTTTTTGTTGTGTGCCCCTGTCTGGTGTGCATGAACAAGTAGAAGTACGAAACATTTCTTTGACAAGAACAGAAGTGTGCGCTTTCATTTTTAAAACAGTGTCCCATTACATGTAGAAACTCCTACTTTTTGCCCATCCCAGCCATAATCGGTATTTGAGTCCGCGGTCATTCGGTGAGAGCCGAGGGTCACAACCGCCATATAGGCTGGATGGTATTTTTTATTAATATAATGAAGAATAGCAATGGAAACTAAATTTTTAGCAACAAAGAAGCAATTGCTCAAGAACATATTAACCCCAAATTGAAAACAAAAATTGCAATACCTTATATAATGGTAGAATTTTTAAAGTCAAGAAATTTTGAAATGTGCCTGATAATAGAATTCATTCAAAACTTTCAGAACATTCATAAATAAATTTAAAAAACTTTCAGAACATTCATAAATAAATTTTGTGATAATATTTTGTATATTCCTTTAAATGTTTGATTACGTAAACTGATAATTTAATATGCGAACAGAGTTCCGTAGTTTAAGAAATTTCAACATTATACTACATTTTCCCATCGTATTATTGATTTAATGTGATAAAATGATATTTCTTGCTATATAACGACATTTCTTGATTCTATATTTAGAAAGCATTTAAAATCATAGTAAATAAAAGCCAAACAATAGACTAATTTAGAAAAAAAATTTGAAATTAACCGTTAGAAAAATTAGTTAAAATTTCAATTTTTCTCAGTCCTAGTTCAATTAGTAGAAAAACGATGCCTCGAAATCCATAAGAAACGGTAAATATTAAATTGAATGCTATGTTTTTTAAATCATATGATTAAAAAGTTTTTTAATTTAAGTTTTACTAAAATAAAAATAGCTTAAAATGCTCTATCGATCTGAAAAAGTATGTGAAATAGGTTTCCGAATATATTTCTCGGAATACACTACCGGCAATATTTTTTTATATAAAATTACTAAAATTAACCTTTAGTTTAATTTTCAATTTTTCTCTAAAACATATTTTTAGTTGTTTCAATTTGAAATACTCAAGAGAAGTCACAATAATCTTTTTAGAATATTTAATATAAGTTAATTTTGGAAACTGTACTTGTGAAATTAAAATTCTTACTATACTTATTTATATGATTTCCATACTATAACTATACAATTTAAAAAAAAATTATCATATGTATATATATGTGTGTGTGTAGTAAGATTGTAAAATTAATTTACATTGAAGTTTATACAAGAATGGGGATGTTTCTTTTATGATAATATCAATTCAAATCTTTCAATTCTATTTATTGAGGAATTTACGCCAACAAAAAATGATTCTGAATACGGATTTGCTGTATTTTATTGTAAAAAACATACATTAATTTTAAACTCATATTACTTTCTTTATCCAATTTGATTGAAGACAATCAAATGTCCAGTGGTGATAATTTCTAGATTAACAAACATCAGAAATCTTGAATGAAACTGAGCACTTTAAAAAGTTTGCAAAATAAATTTACCTAATTTCATAGCAATGAAAATAATTTTGAAATATTTGAATAATTTTAAAAAAGTGCTAAATTACTGAAAGTAAATGACCTCAAAATTTTTCCTAATTTTAGGTCAAGTGGTTTTGTGAGTGTCATGTCACTGACAATATTCATTGATTGATATCAATTAAATAAATATTACCGCACTGATTTAAATTACTTGAAGATACGTCTGTTTATATTTATGAATTTGCTGTTTATAAATTTGAATTCTATGTATAAATTAATTATTAAAAATAGTAATAATTTTGTCATTGTGATGACAAATTAACAAGGAAAGATACTAAAAACATGTATAAAGTGTACACTACACTTATTTTCTTAATTTTTATTTATATGAATTATCTCATGTTTAATAAATATTTTAATGCTTCAAATTATTCATTGCATTTTATATTATTTACATTCTTATACAATTACTTATTACATATTATGCTCACAGAAAAGATATCTTAAATTACGTTAAATTTAGCTAAAGCAAAATTCTTAGCAGACAAGTAGAAATAGGGAAACTTATAATTGATAAAAAAAAAGCAAAATATGATAAAGGCTTATTTAAACTGAAAATATTATTTTATAATTATACTATTATTTTAGAATTTGATATATTTTAAAATATACTTGAATATAATATTGAAATTCAGTATCATTATCTATGTAATGGCCTTATAAGTGTTTCAAGCCTTTTAATGAAGATCACAAATGTGATTAATTTACCACATACATTTAAGGCATTCTAGTTAATTAACAAAAATTAAATGTTTATTTTATTTAAATTAACTTTCTTCTAAAATATTTTTAATTTACTTTTTATTAGTAAATATATTAAAGTTTAAAATATTTAAGTCTAGGTTATTTAAAAATATTTTTTAAAATTGATATTTTATTATTAAATTAAATTTCAATGTTGAGAATTATCAGAAATAAAAATTGATTTTCAGATGATTTTCATTAATTAATATAAACTTACAAGAGTGAGAATGAGAAAGTAATGGGGAAGACATTTCATTCCTTCTGTTTTAAAACGTTTCTAACGATTTGAAAATTTAGAGGTACGTAAAATATAAGGTTAAAAAATAATCTAACACACACACATATTCCTTAATATTTCGTGACAGATAAATTTTTTTTAATTTATTGTAAGTATTTCACATAAACTAGGAAATATAAGAAATAAATTAAATAAAAACTAATTTGGTGACGAGATTAATTTATTAAAAAAATATGTTTTAGATAATGCAGAAGTAAGCTATCTTTTTTTTAATCAATGAAAAGCTATGAACTAATTCGGCAAGATATTTGTGACAATGCATTTACACAGACTGGAGGAAATTTGAAACATTACATAAAATCTTGGAAAAATGTATCTTCTAAACATTAAAACAATGTAAAAAAGAAAAAAATATTTTAATTTACGAGTTTTTAAGATATAGTTAATAGGAAGGATTATTTTTTAAAAAAATAAAAGTATTTACAAAGGAAAATTTGAATTAAAATGTTTGAAATAATTTGTTTAAAAGCTCTTATGTTACTTAAAAAAATCAAGTATAAGTAATAAAAATTCATAAATTGCATAAATTCAATAAATATTATGAACCTTTTATCAAATTCATAAAAGAACAAAGAAGAGTTTTGCTTCCAAATATTTACATAAAATATATGAAAAAAACTAAACTAAGAACTTTAAGAGAAGTAAATTATATAACCTGATTACATATTATAGTAAGAGTACATCAAGTTTTCCAATTTCTTGTCTGATCATTATTATTCTGGCAATACTACATTTTTAACACCCAGATGAAGGGGATTAGGAAATATTTTTCAAATTATCACATGCTTTCTGTTCTTGATCGCCATTCACTAACTTTAAGTTTGTATTTTCCGGCCGAAAACATTTCTAAGCGAAATTTTTTTTGGAATGTTGTATCCTGCTCTAACTGTTCTGGTACACTACTTAAAAATTGTATTTTTTAACTGTTGAAATTAAGTATTTTCATGTTTAATTTTATTTTTAGTGCTAATCCCGGGGGATGAAAATGATGTTTTAATATTTTTCTCATGATTTAGTAAGATTAGAGGAAATGGAAAACTTTTAACTCATTTAAAAAATTAATTAAAATTTAAAAATTACTTTTTCAGAATACATATTTAAAGGTAACAAATTCGGCAAGATCTGTGTGAAAGAGCATTTATTTTACATGTGGGAAATTTAAAATTTTACATAAAGTCTTGGGAAAATGATTCCTATTAAAGCTTAAAACAATGTAGAAAAGAAAAATATTTTAATTTATTATTTTTAAGTATCTAGAATATAGAAAGGAATATTTTAAAAAATAAAAGAATTTACAAATGAAAACTTTAAGTAAAATGTTTAAAATAATGTGTTTAAAAATTCTCATGTTAGTTAAAAAAGATCAAGTATTAGTAATTAAAATTCAGCATTTACAGAAAATTTCGATAAATATTGTGAACGTTTTTGCAAATATCAAATTCATATAAGGACAAGGAATCCAAATATTTAACAAAAAATAGAGGAAAAAGTCAAAAATAAGAACTTTAAGAGAAGTTAGTTAAACAACTTTATTATATATTATAAGACATGCAAAATTAGTTCAAAATAACTGATTAGAAAAAAACAATTATAAAATAGTTAATTTTATAAAAAGAAATAACTATTTTCTGAATCCCAATAAAATAAATTTAAATTTAATAAAATAATATTTAAACTTAAGAACATTGAAATTTATAAACTTAGAAGCTATAAGGTATCACCAAAAAGAAAAATAAATTGCTAAAAAATGAACCAAGAACGTAATAATTTGTTACAATAACTTTAATATATCACATCATATTCATTAGTTTCAATGCCTTGAGGTAGGAATCAGAAATCAGGCATAGGCGCTTATACTCGTTTTGAAAAAAAAAATAGATGAGTTACTTATTACTAAAAATATCTAGTTTCTTATTTTTAAAAATACGAGATATTAAAATAATTTGTGTAATAATTACATTGTAATAACAATTCGTTTTGGTAAGTTTTAATTTCTTGAGACCGCAATCGGACATAGGTGTGGGCAACGCCCAAATGCTTATTTGAAAAAATGGCGTCACATACTAATATCGTTTCATAAAATCGTTATATAATTGATATAAATGCATAACGCTGAGAATTGGCAAAAATAAATGCTAAATTAAAGTAACAGAAATATTAAGCTTAAAATTAAAATAATTTTATTTAATTTGATTCATTACGGATAACTACTTTACGTTGGGTTGCTGCATCATGAAATGATAAACTTTAAAATTTTTATATATTTCCAATTTAAAAAGTACAACAATTCAAAAGTAATTTACGAAAAAACTAAGGAAAATTTTACATAAATCATACAACCTGTTTTATGCATTGAAGTAGATTCAGATGGAAATCTGCTGTTGAAGTCCACTCACTAATCGAAACCGTTAACACAAAGAAGTGCGACCCGATGAAAGGTAGGCAATACAATTCAGTGCTGAAGAGTGAAGATGAAACTGGCATCTTCAACAGTTGATTGGCAAATGAACAAAATGGCACCACAGCAGTGCATATATATATGATATTGAGGAGGGGAGGGAATAACCCCTCTCCTCAATGATAAGTCATAAATCAGCAACTAAACACTTCATCTGGGTTTCATTTTTGTAACTCTTAAAACGATATTACTATAATACCGTCTCGATTCGTGGATTGATGAAGACAAGCAAAATGGCAAAATCCTTTCCGTGTGTCTAAAGTACGATATTAAGAATCTTTATCATGAGAAGATAATGAATGCATTTTTCTTATATGATAGATGTTTTTGATTTCCATGAGTTTTGCAACGATAGTACAGTTAAAATGCTTTGGGTGGGCGTAAAAATTTGAGCACTTCAAGGACAAAGATTCTCAGAAATAGTATCATTTTTCAGTTTAATTCGAATAAAAATACTGAATTTTTATAGACTAAGAAAATGAATTAAATGTAATTATAAATTAATTAAAAGTTAGGACCACACACACATTTTTCTAAAATAATATTTTAAAAAATAAATACACTAGTTTTTGTTTTAGCAGCATAAAATCACAACTAAATTTAATTCATTTTAAATTATTTATGAAAACTTATTTATTATTAACTATTTATCTTAAATATAATAATTAAAACTAATTTATTTTAAAAAGTCAAAAAATATCTGTATAAAAAATTTACTTATATTACAAGTGATTCATTTTCATACGCGCGGATTTTTTTATTATGTTTAATTCAAAAACATTCTCTTAGAAGAGTAGTCCAAACAACACTATGAAATTATTGACTAATATATTGGAAAAAAATTGCAACACATACAGTCACCATAAGAGAGTAACTAAATGCTTCATTTAATTATAATATAGTACAAACCTCTTTTTATAATATCACTTATATTTACTTATATACACTGCTCAAAACAATTAAAGGAGATTGTAAGTTTTACAAGATATAAACGAAAAAAAAATTTGTTTTTGCTGAAAATGGAAGAAGAAAATCACAAATGAAAATTTTTCTGATTTTCAAACTGTGGAGTATGCTAATTTTGAGTTCGACGTCATAAACGTCACTTCAGCGGCACTGAATGAAATTTGATTTTTAAATGAATAAAAGACAATGAATACAAGGATGATCGGTATTCAGTGACTGCTTTGATTCGATGAGTACGATGTCTCAGCGAAGTCATTTAACCGATTCAGAAGCTTGGAGAGTTGTTGGTAGGTTAGAAGGGGGCCAAACTCAAGCCGGAGTAGCGCAAGCCATTGGAGTGTCACAAAGTGTGATTTCAAGGATCTGGAATCATTTTTTGGAGACTGGAAGTGCAGGCCGAAGACCAGGGCAAGGTCGTAGACGGGCAACAACACCCAATGAAGATCATTATTTAGTGTTAACGGCTCGGAGACACCGAAATATGAACGCTTCTCTTCTCCAACAACACCTTCGCTCTGCTACTGACACCATGGTTTCAACTCAGACTGTCCGAAACCGGCTCCATGGTGTAGGTCTGTATGCTCGATAACCGATGGTATGTGTTAAACTAACATCATGGCATCCTCACGATCACAGGGAGTGGGCAACAGAGCACGTGAATTGGAGGAGAAATGGATGGAGCAATGTTCTTTTCTCTGATGAGTCCCGTTTTTCTGTTCATCCAGATAACAGGCGTATTTTCATCTGGAGGAACCGTGGCAGTAGGAATAATCCAGCGTTCGTGCACGAAAGTGTCAGATTTGGCGGTGGAGGAGTGTTGGTGTATGGTGGCATCTCCAATGACGGGCGCACAGACCTTGATATCATTCGAGATGGACCTCTGACTGGTCGCCGATATAGGGATGAGATTTTCAGACCTATTGTAGTCCCTTACGCTGCAGCAATCGGAGATGACTTCATTTTAATGGACGATAACTGCAGGCCACATCGTGCTAACCTGGTGGAGGATTTCTTTTTCAAGGAAGGAATTGTACGAATGGAATGGCCAGCATGTTCTCCAGACATGAATCCAATAGAGCACGTTTGAGACGCTCTAGGAAGACGAGTTGCTGGCCACCAACCACCCCCACAAACTCTCCAAGAACTGGAAAGATCTCTTCTGGAAGAGTGGGACAGAATACCCCAACTCCTGATTAATAGCCTCCTTGACTCCATGCCTCAAAGGCGTTCAATGTTCCTGGCCGTCCGTGGAGACCAAATCCCATACTGAAAATGACTTCCTTTGAAGACAACACCTTTTCTTATTCTTTTTTTCTCATATGCACAAATTATGCACAAATTGATTTTTTCCTTTTGTACACAAATGCACAATAAAATGCATTTTTTCTGCCAAACATGTGTAATTTATTCTCATATAACCTACCACGTCTGTCGACCACGTATCAATCAGCTAAAGGGTTTTCCAGCCACAAGATCCACCTAAAACCGCAATATCCTTTAATTGTTTTGAGCACTGTATTTCAGTATATTTACTTCATGAACTTGACACATATCTTCTCTTAATACACTACTGGTCATTAAAATTGCTACACCAAGAAGGAATGCAAATAACAGAATGATATTTATTGGACACAAACATTATAGTGGGAAGAACAAGTGATTAGATTTACAGGAAATTAGGATGTATAGATCTTGAGAAATCAGTACCCAGAGCAGCCACCTTTGGCTCCAATAACAGCATTTATCCACCTAGGCATGGAGTCAAACAGAGATTGTATGTACGGGGATATCAGTCCATGCAGCTTCAACACTTTCCCACAGTTCATCGACAGTAGTGGATAGTAAGTGATGGCATGCCAATCGCTCCACAACCATTGATCACACGTTCTCAATTGGTGATAGATCAGGAGAACGTGCTGGCCAGGGTAACAGTCGAACCTGTTCTGCATCAAGAAAGTTCAGAACAGTACGGTCAACATGCGGTCATGCATTATCCTGTTGAAACAAAGCATGAGGGAGGCCTCGAAGATAGGGCAGAGCCACGGGTCTTAACACATCGGAAATGTAACGGTTGCTGTTCAAAGTGCCGGTAATGCGAATAAGAGGTGATCGAGACGTGTATCCAATGGCACCCCATACCATCACTCCAGCTGATGGGCCAGTATGGCGATGTCCAATGCAAGCTGGCAATGCGCCTTCTCCACGATGCCTCCAAACACGAATGCGGCCATCATGGTCCTATATACAGAACCGAGATTCATCTGTAAAGATGACGTGATGCCATCCCCACGTCCAGGTTCGTCGCTGATCACACCATTAAAGGCGCTCCGGTCTGTGACGCAGCGTCAATGGTAGCCGAAGCCATGGTCGCCGTGCAGACAATCCATGCTGCTACAAACGTCGTCGAACTGTTGGAATAGAAACTTGTTGAATTGCAAATGACTCCATTTCTCGACTCAGGGTTCGTGACGTGGCTGTACGAACCCTTGTGACCATGCGGATAAGATGTTTGTCTTCTCTGCTGTTAGTAATGGGGGTTCGCTGAGATCCTGCATGATTTTCCGTATGATTGTCCTGAAACCATCGATTCCATATTCTGCTAACAGTCATGGGGTCTCGACCAACGCGAGCAGCAATATTGCGGTACGATAAACCGCAATCCCGGTAGGCTATAATCCTTCCTCGATCAAAGTCAGACACGTGCTGATAGGCATTTCTTCTTCTTACACGAGGCATTACAACAACTTTCTTTGCCGAAAACAACGTTGAAACGGAAATTGAGTATGAGAAAACTGCTGTCAAATCTCTGGTTTTAAGCACATTGTAGATGTCGCTACTTTCACCTGCTTAGTATGAATGCGCTGAAAATCTAATCATTTGCATATCACAGCAAGTTCTACCTGTCTTGCAAATTGCACGTGTGTGGTGTGCCGCTTACCAGGTGTAGCAGTTTTAATGGCCAGTAGTGTACTTACGAAAATAAAAAATAAAAAATTCAGAGTTATATATTTAAATTTTGTTTTTTACCATTTTACCATAAAATGGTGTGTTTAATCGTAATTAATTGCATACTCATGGAATACTGACATTAACTTACACTAGAAAAAAATGTGTGCTAACACATATTTCTTTGTAATTTCAACTCTTTGTTCAATAATTTATGAATTTTTTTAAAAGATCACATTTTTACAGTACTAAGCGGGTTTGCTTCTACTCAAGAACAATATCTAACGTTAAATAATATTACACTTCATGACTAAAAATATTTAGTCTTTCTTGTGATGTTTGTCGAATAAATTTGAATTTTTTAAGTAATTTTTTCAAACAATTTCCATGTACTTATTAAAATTTATGAGTATATATATATATATATATATATATATATATATATATATATATACAGGGTGATTATAAAAAAACTTTGCCAACATCTGCACTTCTAGCGTCCATTCTATTTAACCGATCAAGATGATATTTCAAATATAGTTCTTTTGAGATATGCGCTCGAGATTCTGTGAATGGCAACACAGTGGCCCTCGCGGTTACAGTTATAGTGACAGATACTCGAAATTTTCGAATGGCAACGTCTACTTTTTACCATCGCAAAATGTTCAGCACATGCGAAAACCCAAAATAGCGTTGAAACGGTACCGATATGTCTAAAAACGGACGTGTTCTGCAAACACAAAAAAGAGTTCTGAAAACTGGCCAATAAAACACGATCTGGGCGCACGCAATAAATTTGCATGTGACAGAGTCAAGAAACCAATCGCAGAACGCCGGTCGCCAGATATTCAGCGTAGGAAACCTATAAAATACCAAGCGGGCATGCGAAGTCGTCATTCGGGAACTCGCACATGCCGACGATATGAGTCTTCCTAGGAAAGTTCGCGGTGAATTGATCAAACTCTATTACCAAAATGGGATGAACGCTGCGGAAGCCTTGCGTGTCTATCGCCGCAATCATCGACAACGACGCGGCCCATGTACTCTGCAAGCTCTGCGTGATTTAGTGCGGAAATTCGAAGATACAGGCTGCACTTGTGACAAACAGCGCTCCGGACGGCCAACTGTTTCTGAGGACGTTGTCATGGAAGTGCACCATACGGTGACTGCAGGACACAAAGAAACCGCAAGAGGCATAGCGCGCGTGTTGGATATTCCGAACTCAACGGTCCGCAAGCTCTTGCGCTCGGTACTTCACATGTTTTCCTATCGGTTCCAGCGCGTCCAGATGTTGGAGCCGGGTGACCCACAACAACGTCTGGACTTCGCAAATGCATTTTTGTTACGATATGATACGGATAACGACTGGCCACTTCGCATACTATGGACGGACGAGGCGCATTTCACCTTAAATGGCAGCATTAACACAAAGAATTGTGTGCACTGGGGAGAGACGAATCCTCATGCTATGGCGCCAGTACCATTATTTGACGCCAAAGTGACTGCGTGGTGCGGCATTACAGCTACATTTGTTCTGGGCCCGTTCTTCTTTGAGGAAACGACCCCGACTGGCCCTGCAACATGTTCTGTAACGGGCCCTCGGTATGCAGCCATGCTGAAAAATTATGTCTTACCGGAGTTGCGTCGGCTGAATGCACTCAAGGACATTGTTTGGATGCAAGATGGCGCACCTCCACATATAGCGAGGTCAGATAAAAGGCTCCTGGATCAGCATTTTGGTGATCGCATCATCTCACGCTATTATCCTTTTCCGTGGCCTGCGCGATCCCCAGATCTGACGCCTATGGATTTCTGGTTTTGGGGCTATCTCAAATCCAGAGTTTATCTGTGCAATCCTCAAACATTGTCGGACTTAAAGGATTCTATACGGCGTGAGATTGGAAACATCCCTCGTGCCATGTTGCGTGCAGCGACATTGTGCACCGTCTCCCGCATGCAATGCGTAATTGCCTGTGATGGCACTCATGTGGAAAATGTTTGAAATTAATAAAGATTTTTTTCTCTATGTGTTCTCATCATTGAGCAGTGTCTTGTCTCTGTCGTATGCATTATTCCTCCGTGCGCCTTGAAGAACTGTTTGTATGTGTATAACACGTCGGTTTTCGGACATATCGGTACCGTTTCAACGCTATTTAGGGTTTTCGCATGTGCTGAACATTTTGCGATGGTAAAAAGTAGGCGTTGCCATTTGAAAATTTCGAGTTTCTGTCACTATAACTGTAACCGCGAGGGCCACTGTGTTGCCATTTACAGAATCTCGAGCGCATATCTCAAAAGAACTATATTTGAAGTATCATCTTGATCGGTTAAATAGAATGGACGCTAGAAGTGCAGATGTTGGCAAAGTTTTTTTATAATCACCCTGTATATATATATATATATTACATATATATATATATATATATATATATATATATATATATATATATATATATATATATATGTGTGTGTGTGTGTGTGTGTGTGTATGTATATATGTATGTATATAATTTTATTTTTATTAAACGTTTTTAAAAATTATTGACATTTAATTCTGAATGTATATAAAACTGGTGACATTCTGCTTTAAAGGTGTTGCAAAGAATTATCATGTGGAACCAATTCTAGAATTAACCAAAAAATATTAATTGAAATAATTATATAAAAAAAGTGTACATGTTCTGCTAACTAGACGATAACGAAAACTATATAAATTGACTAGTCATTTTTCAAAACTGGAAAAAAAAAACATTGAAAGAATAACATATATTGTTATTTATATATATATATATATATATATATATATATATATATATATATATATATATATATATATATATATATTGTTATATATAAATATATTTATATATATATATATATATATATATATATATATATATATATATATATATATATATATAAAGGTATTACTTGTTTCTTGAAAATATTTTATATCTCAATAATATTAACATCATTTTCCAAATATCATTCCATTTAATCTTGTTTTGTATTTACATTTTTAAAATGGGTATTATTTTTTATATTTTTATAAGCAAACCTGATTTTTTAATGATACTTGATCTGATTTGAGGATGAGTCTAGATAAAGGTGCTTCTTTTCATAAGGATTAAATTATTATTTTTCCTACTTTATCTGTCACTTGAATGCTGTTAGAAATAACTGGATGTGAGATATAAGCCGGCATTACAGGATGGCTGTATCAATCCGAAATTTAAAAGAGGAAGTTTCATAATTTTCTTGTGGTAATATTAATACTGCGTAGTGAGCTGCCCAACTCCCTAAAAGATTTTGTAAGATAATTTAGTGTCCCTCACTAAAGTCGCGTAAGTTGGATTGTAGTCCTTGAGTAAATTGCTTTCAGGGAGGAAATTTTATACATCCCGTATTCATTCATCACGAAGGAGGAAACCCGGAAAACTCCCAAGCACCCATCCCGATAGACTTACACGCAGAAGGCAGTAAGATAACTATCTACTCTTATTTGAATATGCCTGGAATAAAGCCCTTGACTTTTCCCTCTGAAGAGTTGCGTTCTATCACTAGACCACACTCAGCCATTGAAATGAGGATTTGACACCACGTTGTTGATTGCATAAGGTCCTACGTCTGTTGTAAGGCATTTTAATGTCTACCTTCCGATTGTCATTGGAGAGGATTTTTCATAGATAGGGGCGTATTCACGTGTTTCAAGAGAGGAAATTCTGAAAACTCCCGATCACCCATCGCGATAGATGTATATACAGAAAGCAAAAACTCAAATTAACCATATCCTATTGTTCAACAGTAACTGGGATCAAACCTGGGACCTTTCTTGAGAACTGTATCTTATCACTAGGCCACAGCGAATTCTTTGCAATAATTTAGACTTTATAATTAATATTATTCCTCAATATTTTTTGTTTAGTTTATCAAGGATATAAGACGAAGTTTGAAATTGCCTGATGATATTCAGGAAATTTCAAATCCTTTTAATTTTTTAGGTGTAGAACAAACTGACTCAAATTTATGTCTAGGAAAATTAATTATTATTTAAGAAAAATAACACTGCAGTGTTTTAAAACGCATGCTTTATAAACTATTAACTCAAGCTGCTCAGAATTTGAGTGATTGCAAATATACACAGGCGGCTCTTTGCCTAATCATCTCTGTTAGAAGATGCCAAACAACTTTTAAAGGAGAATCCAATTTCTATCAAACTGCCCAACACTATAGCTCTGACCAGTCGCGGTGTAGGAGCTAGATCCTCAAACTTATTGTTGCAGAAATTGAAAAGGACTTCATATTAATGGGAAACAATTGAACCCAATCGAACATGTTAGGGACATTTTAAGCAGGCGAGTTGCTAGACGGCTACCACTTTCACAAACTCTCGAAAAACTGCAAAGAGATCTTCAGAAGGAATGAGACAGTACACTCAGCACTCTCATTAATAGCCATATTGACACGATGCCTCGAATGTGATCAACGTTGCTAGCCATCCGGAAAAACGATACCTCCTACTAAGAATGATTTTCTTTTAAGGAAGCATTTTATTATTTTTTTTTCATGTGCACAAAAAAAATTATGTTTTCTTCCTTTTGTACCCAAATGCTCTATAAAATGCCTTTTTTCTGCCAAGCAGTCTTTTTTTTATCTCATATAGTCTACTACATTTGTCAATAATGTACAAACCTACCAAACAACTCTCCAGGTGCCAGATCAACTCACAACCTCAATATCCTTTAATTGCTTTGAGCAGTGCAATTTAGAGAAGGGATTTAATAGTGTCATAGTTTTTCTGCTTTCCAAGTCTCAGAACAGACTATTTGTTCAAGCGGCTCATCCTCATCGGATGAAATCTCCCAGTGTAGACAATATTTCTGGTCGCTGATTTCAAAAATAAAATACATAAGATTTTAGTTTATATTTAGACATTGTGTCATTTTGGAAACAAGGAGATAATGCTTTCAGAAAAGGAGTCTGGGCTAACGATATCTCTGGTACATATCTTGCATTTTATCATGCTGCAAGAGAGTTGTAGATATTTTAACTATCCTGAACTCCATAATTTCTGGATGTCATTCAATTCTATCTTTTGTTGATCCATTATTGCTTGGCAAAGCATTTCCATTTGATTGAAATCCTTGCAAATTCTTTCAGCCAATGGTCTTAATTGACAATTTCAATCAGAAGAGATTCGTCGCTAACGGAGAATCAGTAAGTCACGTTATGGAGATTCTGAAACGTCTCTGTACTTGAATGCTAATCAATTTTTGACAGAGTGATTTTAATCATTTTCCTTTTATTATATTTGCTTTCTGTGTTTGTATTTATCTTTCTGTTTAAAATAAAATAAATTATTATTTCCTTTTTTTCATCAAATATGACTCATATTTCTTGAGTATCACCTCCACTCGCAGAAAGTTGTACAGTTTATAAAATTATTAAAATTTATAACTAACTAGAAAACTTTCTATTCTTCACTTTATACATTTTGTATGTTTGAAGAAATAATAATTCTGTTTATGGCTCTATACTTAATTTAACAGGTAGGATGTTCTTTTTCTAATAATCTTCTAAAACAATCTTTCCCATAACTTCATCTAGTTAATTACAAATTATTTCCTGAAAAGTAATTAGATGAAGTTATAGAAAAAAAATTATTTATTGTTTTGCTTAAATATATACTTAAGCACTGAATGTGTCGAAAAAAGCTCTGTTATATAAAATATATATGCATAATGTAATTTCTTTTGTTATACAAATAAAGAAAAATGTTTAAATACACTCTAATACACCCCTTTGAGTCTGAGACATCGGTAACCATTTAAACGATGTCTCAGAGATGGGTAAGAAAATTTCGTTTCTTCCTCCAAATTAGTCAAATAAATTGATATGGTAATAATTTAAAACTTCTATTCTGAATAAATGAGATAAAAAGTTGAATACAATCTTTTCCTCAATGTCATGTTTCATACTTACTTAACATAAAATAAATTTTCTTATGCAGGTAAGGGAATTTATTAAAATACTTGCCTTTTATTAATTCTACAATGCTAATTTTGAAAAGCATATTATCTGTATCTTTTAACAAGTTATATGTGATTAATTATTAAAAATTAAATGGAAATGTGACTTTTAAAAATATGAATATGATACTTAGGAATTCTTTACTAGAAGAATTATTTTACTTATTAGTATTCTTCGATGTCTGAGTTTTAGAAATATTCAGTATTATATTTACTTTTCACAGAGTTAATGGAAAGTGGTAAGGAGAAATAATTCAAAATATTTAATCTTTGTAATCAAGCAATAATATTTACTATAAAATTTATTTTAAATTTTTATTGCGGAAAATGGAAGAACCTCTCAATTTAAATCTTCTTAAAAGATGTTTTCCTATAAAAAAATATGTTTTAAATCAATTACTATGGAGCAAACAAAAGTGGGTTAATTCTAGCTGTTATTATGGTTAGTTCAGTATTAAAACAGCGAAATCTAGTAATTACATAATCTTCATTCAAGCAATTTTTTTTCAAATGCTTATCTATTTCCTCTTCTACTACTCCATTCTTAGATAAAGTTAAGATATTTAATCACGCTGTTGTTGCAATTTTATGAATATCAAATAATATTTGAAGCAAAATACTTTTCAAATTATATTAGCTAGAGTTTTCTAAAAATATCTAATCCTCGAACACTTGTTCTTTAACAAAACATTTAACTAACAAAATTTATTTGATTTTGGAATTTGTAAATATTATTATCTTAGTTTTTAGCAACATCTGATCAATTCATAGCCGAACTTAGAGGTAAATGATTAACGCTTTTGCCAAAGGCTCAACAGTCGTAGGTTTGATTCCCACCTTGAGAGTGGATGTTTGAAGTGTGGATCGAAATCCTTCATAAACTGTAAAACCGTAAAACGATCCCGGTCTAATTAACCCTCGTGTACAAAAAATGTTTTTTTTTTTTATCGAAAAACGAACCAAACAAAACCTGATCAATTCGACCAGTTGAAAAATTATATCTTTAGTACTCAACTGAAAGAGAGGGGTTGATTCTGATTTCAGATATGAAGATTTGTAAAGGTTCTGAATTCACACATTTTAGGCTAGATGTCTAAATAAAACTTGTCCTCATGGGATAAAAATAGTAGCCTTATATAGAGCAACAAATCAATCCAACCAACTATATTATCATCGAAAATTCAGAGTCCTGTCTTGATATTAAGCTGAGCTCAGAATGAAGTGAATTACATTTTACTTTTTCCAGCTGTCAAATTGGTTAGTGCTCTTGGTCTTCGAGTAATTTTAGATTTCGAATCCCACCATGCTCTAGCATGTTTGTAGTTATTCGGTATCCATTTTAAACTGTAGGTCTCTATGTATTTAGCCCTCATGTGCAAAAACAGTCCACACATTGAGCAACAAGCGTACCACAAACTACAATTTATTTGTCATCAATAATAATTTAATGAACTAATCAGCTTTAAGCATTGAAGCATCACTACAAGTGAACAAGGATTCAAAAATTTCAAATATTTTCTACTGATGCACTTATGAATGAAGTAGTATATGCCATATAATGTTATAATATTATATAATAATATTATACCTGTATTATACCTACATATTCTTATTATACCTATTATAATATTATACCTGTATACAGGTAACGTATATGCTGTGATTTTGTTCTAATAAAATTGTATTATTTTTATTGCCACAAAGAAAATTTAAATAAATTTTTTCCAACAAATTAAATAACATAAAAAGTTTGAAATGATAACTGAATGATTAGCACTCACATTTTCGATTGGTTTCAAAATAGTAGCCATTTTCGAAATGGTATCCTAGTGGTTATAGCCCTTGCCTTTGGTTCAACAGTTCAGGTGGTTCAAATCCCACAGCGGGATTGGATATTTGTGGTTGTTCGGAGTTCACTTTAATCTGCAGGTTTATTCTAATTGGCCCTCGTGTGCAAAAAAGTAACCGTTGAGCCAAACATATTTTAATTCAACAGTTTGTTGAATTGAATCCAAGATTGGAGACGGGTATTTGTACTGCAACAGAATCCACTTCTAAAAGATTAAATTTTTAAACTGTGTAAGTCCCATTGGAATACCATCGAACTGGCAGCTGAATGATTATCGCTCTAGCCTTTAATTTAACAGTTTGCGGGTTCAGTTCCCACTTAGGGTGAGGATTTTTGTAGATGTTCCACTTTAAAATATAGACCCCAGTTTAATTTGCACTCATCAAACAAATCAAACCCATTCAAGTATGCCTTAGTACTTTAAAAATTACAATATAGTATTAAACTAAAAGAACTGGATTATGGAACTGAAAGTTTAAAGGATTGTATGAATTAATATGTTCTAAGCAACGTGAATCTTCGAAATGAAATTAGAAATATCTTTTTAAATTAAAATTTAAATTATCTTAAATGTTTATATCATAAGATGAAGATCAAAGAAGTATAGTATTACATATACACTGTTGGACAATTGCTAAGGACGGATAACACTATCATCCATAGCAACCACAAAATGAAAGGAAGCAAAATTTGGAAAATTAGAATAAGTGCGGGATATAGTAAGAAGAAGTATGCATATACAAATTTTTTTCCACGTCTGTTCATCACGTGATAGCGTCCATAAGAGCTTTAAAGGTTTTGACGAGTGTGGACAGTTGTTGTTTCAAGTCAAAGTTTTACAGGAAAGATTTAATAGACGAACTTGATATTTTTGGCATGTCTTCCCAACATCACTTAGATGATTTTATGCATGGCCGAATTATTGGAAACATCTAAGAAGGGAGAAAAATAACAGATGTTGCCAGGGAGTTCGACATCGGTCACAGCGTTATTTCACGGCTGTGGAAGTCATTTAAAACTACTGGAATGTGTAGTTGGTGGAACGGGGGAGGTCGTGTTAGAAGTACGACGCCTGCATAAGAAAGATATATCGCTCTATCAGCAAAAAGGAACAGGCGCACCACAGCTCAGCAGGTAGCCAATCAGTTTCTTGCTGCCTCAGGAAAGCAGATCTCCCGAAAAACTGTTGCCAGACGTTTAAGGGGAGAAGGACTATACGCCCGCAGACCTGTTGTGTGTGTCAAATTGACCAGACAGCACCGTACTGCCCGTTTGCAATGGTGTTGTGAGCATCGCAATTCGACTGAACAGGACTGAGCATGCGTACTATTCTCAGATGAGAGTAGGTTCAGTCTGTCATCTGATTGTAGATGCCAACTGATCTGGCGCAAGAGTGGTACTGCTTATCGTCCAGAAAATATCCAGGGAAGGGACCGATATCCGACGTGCAGTGTCATGGTGTGGCCGGTATCATGATCAATGGCCGCACGCCCCTACATGTGGTTGCGGATGGGACTATGACGGGCCAACGATACATTAATGAAGTTCTACTTCTTCATCTTCCTATTTTCCGTGGTGCTGTTGGTGATAAATTTGTTTTTATGGACGACAACGCAACATTTCATCGAACACTCGCTGTTCAGGATTGTCTAGACAGCGAGGATATTCAACGTTTCAAATGACCATCACGTTCTCCAGATCTAAACCCCATTGAAAATGTGTCGGATGCTTTGGGGAGGCATGTTGCTGGTAGAAACAATCCTCCGACAAACAAGAACACCCTCATCCGTGCACTCCCAGAAGAATGGGATAAATTACCTCCACAGCTGCTGGATAATGTTGTGCAAAGTATGATACGACGCGTGGAATTTACATCACACTCCACGGTGGACGTATCCCGTACTGATACCATTCTTCAAGGTACCTGCTAACTTTTAGATGCATTGTTCCATTTTTCCATATGCAGCACCATAGGAACATTTTTTTTTCTTTGAAATGTTTCACAGCTTTTGTACTTTCAGAACAATAAATACTCATTATTCTAATGTTTGAACAGTGTGGCAACTATATTTTATCCTACTAGGCCTCATGTCTCGCTTAATGTTATGCTACATTGCAATTTGTGATCCATCCTTAGCAATTGTCCAGCAGTGTATATATATACATATTTTTATATTTAAAGCTTCATAATTTTATAATATGTAATAGGAATTAGTTGTAAGTTAACTTTTTCGAAACTACGCATTATCTGTGCCTAAGATTAAATTATAGCAAAGCTTAAAAATGTGACTAATTAATTTATTCTTATGTTTTATTGCTTTGATATGCCGCCAAACTTGTCTAGTAGTCAGCGTGCGTGACTGTGGATAAGGAGGTCTTGGGTGCGAATCCCAGTTCAGGCAGAGATGTACCTTCTCTCTCTATCTATCCTGTCTTTGTCCTTTCCTTGTATGAATGGGTTGTAAATGCTTGCCTACCCTATAAAATGGTACGGCATGTGTGTACTAAGTAAGTCGGACTCCACACCAAAATATGGTTCGTTTGGAAAAGTGGAGCAGCGCACCTCATAATGCCAGCCTAGCTGGCACAAGACAACAACATTGTTTTGATATGTGAATATTTTACAAAATATAGACGAAATAAGACTAAATGTAATAACTGTATCTTGCTTGAAATTAAGTATTATTATAAATGAGAAACTTTTAGTAATAGTAATCGAAAATATATTGTTACTTTTTTTAAGTTAAGTGCGTTTCCTAAAGTATATCCATTTAACATAATTTAAGATGTACACGATAGATGTTTTCATCAGACAATGAAAATTAAAGTGCTATATATAACATGCACACTTTAAAAAAATCGAAACACGAAAACACCTGTAGAATAGATCTAAATTGATGACATAATTTGTTCAACTAATAATAAAAATTAAGACTGTGGAAGCAAGCTTTTGATCTACTATATGCAAGAGAATGCCCAAAATATGATTAAGAAATATTGATTATACAATATTGAATGAATATGAAAATCAGAATCATTCATTTTTCTCTTCCAATTTTTTATTTCATTAAAATATATTCATTGATTATAAAAAACAATATAAATATTTATTATATTGCTGGTAAACAATAACAATAGGTAAAGAAAATATAGTATTATTTCCTTAATTGCTATGGACAAGAAAAAGAAAAAAATCCTGTTTTAATACTTGAATAAATAATTATGCATGTCATAGTTTTTGTAAGAGTGGAGTGCGCATTTACTATACGTTATTTTTTATTATGCTATTACTTTTCAATCCTTATATGTTGACCAAGACCTTAACAATTCGGTATTTTTGCAATAAGATGAAATGATGCAATTATTTTTCTTGCAATATTAAGTTGCAATCATATACTTTTCATACAACTCATGTTTCTGATATTAGCTTATTTTTATAAAATTACATAATTTATTCTTTTATTAATAAGCTTCTAAGAATTTCTCTTTAACAATTCAAGTAATTAAAAAAAATTCCTACATAAAAGTGTTTGAAAAATCAATTCATTTCAATCTTGCTACTATATGATTTCTCTAGCTTCCAATTCAATAATTGTAAGTTCGACTCAAATTACAAACGTCGGTGTTTATGATGGTTTAGAATCCGCTTTGAACAGTACATCATAGTAAAATTTCTTCTTTTGTGCAAAAAGCAACTACAGTGCAAAGAGCATTAAGAAAAAATTTAAGTGAGATTTAGATAAAAATTCAAATTAATGTATAGAAGATTATATTTACTTTAATTTACATTATACGTAAAGGAATACAATACATACATGCATTTTTGTTATATCATCTCTTATTTATAACTATTATTTGCAAAGTCAATAAATGTACGTTTCATCATTCTTTAATTTTATTTCATCAAAAGTTTACTTTTTAATTCCAACTTTCAATTAATTACTGGAAAACCAATGCAAATATTATAATTTATTCGTAATAAATATGAAAGCGTTGTTCTTAAAAAAATGTATACTTTAAAGTAGTTGCTTTAAAGTATAATATTTTTACATTATGAAAATTAATAAAGGAAAATAATTTGCGTCAAAGAAATCAATGAAAATACATAAAATAACTTTACTACGTAATAGAATTTGTAATAAAAAACTTTACATAAACGTTTTTTACTGTGTTAAATTTGATTTTTTATTTGAATTTTCTTTCTTTACATGTATGAAGGAGAAACAGCTATTTATAAAGTAAAATTTTATATATTTAAGTTATAATATGTTATAATTTAATTTCCAGTAAATTTTTATCGTGAATAAACTAAAATGAGGGAAATTTTTCCATTGTTTTTTCATCATATTTATGGGGGGGGGATCATACTCTATCAATTTGTTAAGGATTTGAAATAAAAATATGAAGCAAAAGCTGTCGAACTGAATTTAAAATAACAGATTCATTATTTGTGTGTGACGTATATGGGGGGTTTATAAAATTGGTTATCTTTTCATGAGCTTACCTATACTATCTAGGTGAACCAAATCTTGTAGAAAAAATTCATTTTAATACATAATGGACTCATTTACAAAAAGTATATGCACCAAAACATTTTTCAATGGCCATAGCACTCAGCATATATGTACATATGTAAAACATTTGCATTAAAAAAACAAATGAAATTACAAATTCAATACAAGAAAAGTTTTAATGATTTGGAGCAGTAAGAAAGAGAATATTAGCTGCAATAGGTTGTAATCGCGCTGGAATCTAAAAGTTAAAATATTATGCGAGGCATAGAATGCATTAAATTTTGTACCATATAATGGACAGACTAATGGCCCAGGACCATCTTAAGGCATTTTAATATTCACAGTGTAGATTGCCATTAGGAAGGTTTTTTCAATAGAAAGCCACTTGTCGCAATGTAGGTAACCCGAATATTTCCCTAGAATAAATTCGGATAGACATGTATGCAAAAGGCACAAACACCACATCCACTTTCCATTGTACAACAGTGACTGGGATTGAGCCCAGGACCTTATTCTCAAAAGAATGGTGTCTTATCATTAGGCCATAGTAAGTCCTAGATGCATTTTACTAGTGTTGCTGTATAGTAGATGCAACTACACTACTGGCCATTAAAATAGCTACACCAGGAAAGCAGCACACCACACACGTGAAATTCGCATGACAGGTAGAACTTGCTGTGATTTGCAAATGATTAGATTTTCAGCACATTCATACAAAGCAGGCGACAGTAGCGACATCTACAATGTGTATAAAACCAGAGATTTGACAGCAGTTTTCTCATACTCAATTTCCGTTTCAACGTTGTTTTCGGCAAAGAAAGTTATTGTAATGCCTCGTGTAAGAAGAAGAAATGCCTATCAGCACGTGTCTGACTTTGATCGAGGAAGGATTATAGCCTACCGGGATTGCGGTTTATCGTACCGTAATACTGCTGCTCACGTCTGTCGAGACCCCATGACTGTTAGCAGAATATGGAATCGATGGGTTCAGGACAATCATATGGAACGTCATGCAGGATCTCAAAGACCCCCCATCACTAACAGCAGAGAAGACAGACATCTTATCCGCATGGTCACAAGGGTTCGTACAGCCACGTCACGAAGCTGAGTCGAGAAATGGAGTCATTTGCAAGGCAACAAGTTTCTGCTTGAACAGTTCGACGACGTTTGCAGCATCATGGATTGTCTCCATGGCGATCATGGCTTCGGCTACCATTGACGCTGCGTCACAGACAGGAGCGCCTTAAATGGTGTGATCAACGACGAACCTAGACGCGGGAATGGCATCACGTCATCTTTACAGATGAATCTCGGTTCTGTATACAGGACCATGATGGCCGCATCCGTGTTTGGAGGCATTGTGGAGAACGCGCATTGCCAGCTTGCATTGGACATCGCCATACTGGCCCATCTGCTGGAGTGATGGTATGGGGTGCCATTGGATACACGTCTCGATCACCTCTTATTCGCATTACCGGCACTTTGAACAGCATCCGTTACATTTCCGATGTGTTAAGGCCCGTGGCTCTGCCCTATCTTCGAGGCCTCCCTAATGCATTGTTCCAACAGGATAATGCACAACCGCATGTTGCCCGTACTGTTCTGAACTTCCTTGATGCAGAACAGGTTCGACTGTTACCCTCGCCAGCACGTTCTCCTGATCTGTCACCAATTGAGAACGTGTTGTCAATGGTTGCTGAGCGATTGGCACGCCATCACTCACCATCCACTACTGTCGATGAACTGTGGCATAGTGTTGAAGCTGCATGGATTGAGATCCCCGTACATGCCATACAATCTCTGTTTGACTCCATGCCTAGGCGGATAAATGCTGTTATTGCAGCCAGAGGTTGCTGCTCTGGGTACTGATTTCTCAAGATCTATACATCCTAATTTCCTGTAAATCTAATCACTTGTTCTTCCCGCTATAATGTATGTGTCAAATAAATATCGTTCTGTTATTTGCATTCCTTCTTGGTGTAGCAATTTTAATGACCAGTAGTGTATAAATGTAGAATTGAAATAAAACATATTTAACTTACTTTTTGGTATACCAAATCGGCTTGAATCACCTTTTAAACATCTTTATGTGCTATACTAATAGAAAATATAGTAAGCTGGTGTGATATTAAAATGCGTTTTACAATTTTAAATGTTATTAGCGTCATATAACACAAGATTAAATTTTATTTTGCCATTAATGCTATTTTGTTAACCTTATAACATAGGCGGTCTCACCGACTGCAAGATATCTTTAACTTATGTAATAATTGACAGAATTCCTTACAGTATGACTCAAAATAGGGGGAAATACTAAGGGATAGCTCTCCAAACAGTCATATTATGTAGTATAGTAGTACACTACTTTGAAACAAATACTGGAAAACTACCAACCTCTCTATTTAACCACGCATTTGTCTCTGTCATCAATATCAAGATAAAAAACAAGATTCATTACTGAAGATTATTTTCTTTCTGGCACTGTTCAATTAGCTCACATCACCTCTCTTGTGTGCAAAAAAATTACTCTAAAGGTATGAAACAAAAAAGCATTTGTGCCTTGAACGCATTTTGAAGCATTACAAAATCTGACTGCATTTTATAATTAAATCTAAATGTTTTGTCAGCTACATTACTCATTAAAAATTTCAAATACCTTGTTTCGTAGCTCTGATATAATTTTTTTCTGTGTGCACCTATTTTCTAAAACAGAGTTTGTTAAAGCTTAAGGATATATGATTTGAAGTAGTTAGTTGAAGTACTTGCAATTGAATAATACCAAGTAGTGTGTGATAAATTCTATTTTTGCTTGGTTATTTCACGTTAAAAATCTAAGAATTAAAAAAACTCTGATATCTTTTAGTTTCGATGATAAAAGATGATGATAAAGTTTCGATGATAAGATGATAAAAGATAGAAAGCAAGATAGTTTCGATTCTGAATATGAAGCAATAATTACTTACGAAGATAGGTTTTTAGAAACCAGTATGAAATTTAAAAAATGATTAAGCATTTAGAATACTCAAAAGCAAAAAATCCGACATTAAGTAGCTTTTGAAAGCATTAATGTAGTAGGAAAATTTAAATTGCCAGCATTAGAATTAAAGCAGTTTGACTGTATTATTAAAGATTAACACCAATCATGCGTCCAGTTTAAAACGATGCAGGAAAATACAGATTACGAAGATGGTGGTAAATTACGATATTTACACACAATATTGATTCAATTTCAAAAATTTCTGGAGTCAGACAGTTAGAATATCTTCCCTTCCTGGAAAGAAATATGAAGAGGTCATAAAATATATATCTGAAACAGCACTTTGGAAAAGAAGATCTGTTAATCGTGTTCTACATGAGAAAGATACTTCCTTTAGTATTAAATAATTCAAATCCTCAAGGTCAAAAATATTCACTTGTTAGACTGTATGAGACCCTTGTGATGAGTGATTAATATCACTTAGATACTTACTCAAACTTAGATACATATTCATTTAGATACACGTCACTTAGTATTGCTAAGGGTAATTTTTTAGCCGTTTTATTATATTCACTTATTGAGTCATCTTGCTGAGCGATTTATTTAAAATAATTACGCTTACTCAGAGTGAAGTAATCACCATCAAGAACACTGGTGTAACGATAGATTAATATTTCTAAATTTCCTTAGAAAAAGAATCTTAATCATTACGAAAGTTACCATTTGTGTACTCGCAAGTCCTTGACTCATTCTCAGAGAAGGAAAACTTTTGCCTCTGATTTTTGCTTGATTTATTAATTTTTTAGTGCTTGCGAAACTCTTATACGGTCGACTCGAAAACTAGTAAAGTATATTTAGTATTAAATCTTATTTGAGTCAGGATTATAGATGTGCTATTAGGATGCCGCATGAAAAAATGAAACAAATGCTCACAAAAAAATGCATTTACTCTCGTTGCTGATCAAATAAATTTAAGCCTATTGCATTTAATTTCAAGAATAAAATTAATTTCATGAAATGGCATGGACAACATTTATTGATAACGTCTAAAATGAATGAAGAATTTTATGGCAATAAAGAAATAAGAAGAATAATGAATAAAAATAATGGATAAGAAGAAATAATTACTGCTGAAAGTGCTCTTTAACAAATGTTCACCTATACGACAAGTTTATTTATAAATTTCTGAAGTTCAAACTCGCAATAATAATAAAAATAAATTTATTCGTGTTTACATTGATGCAGGTTTTCAAGCTACCATTCTCTAAATATGCTGCAAAGTTTATGAAATATGATGTTATTAATAAAGAATCAATTTTATTGTTTATTTGGGAGGATTGAAAAAAAGAGCTGGAAAAACTATAACATGAAATACAAATTCTGTTTAATCTTGAAACGTGACTCATACTAGTATCTCAGATTTATGGAGGTTAGATATACTTGTTATTGAGATCCCACCAAAAGAGAAACTGCAGAAGAATTAGAGCTTTCGATGGCAGATCATTTTTTTCGAACTGTTTCCAGGGGCTCAGAAAGGAAGTATAAAATTCGATTCTCCTGGTCAGAAAGACATCTCTATTTGACAAATTGTAAGGTTACTTCTGAAAAAGGAATTGTAAATTATTTCAATTTCTTGATGAAATTAGACAAGATTTCAGAATGTAAAATTATTTTTAAGAATTGGTTAGAACAATTTATAATAGAAAAAGTAAGTAATTCGGATCCAGAACACTATTTGTCTCATCGGTTTGTTTTCAAAGAAAATTTATCAACGAATGTTAGACCAGCCTCCTATGGCTCTGTTGGAGACAAAAATTCACCTTCAATCGAATACAATAAAGTTGATACTTTTATAGAACTCTGATGCCAGACAAATTGAAGCTAAATTTTTGTGTAAACACAAATTATTCATTTTAGATAAATTTTTTCACTGCCTGTAATTAAATATAAAAAAGCAAATTTATGTTCAATTCAATGTGATTTTCTCATTAAATCCTTTTAGGTATAGTAACAACCGCCTAATCGTTAAAAAAATAGCGGACTCATTACATTTGCATAACTGGAATTGATCTTTTAAAAATATCACAAAGTATGATTTTATGTTGTTTTCTAAATATTTAATTTCTTTATGATGGATGTCTTGATTCTAAGCAAGTAAATAAAATTAATGTCAATAACTCCTTATTTTGTAAAATTATGAGAAACATTTTATACTGATAGCAGATGAATGATTAAGAGTTTTGATTCAACTCAACAGTTTAGAGATTTAAGAAACTTTTCAAACATGGATGCTGATAATAGTTCTGATTCAACTTCAAACGTAGGTTTTGGTTGAATTAATTTTTTAGTTAAAAATATAAAGAAATGCACAAATTAAACATTTTATTGTTATTACTTATAAATGAAATAACTCATTTATCCAAACATTCTATAATGAAGAATCGGAAAATAGTGTAAAATTTTTGTGTCAATGTAACTTGAGTTATTTTAATTATGCATAATACTTATAGCGACATTTTTTACATTAATGAAAATAATTTCCTTTCCCAAAATTTCTCTTTAGCAGCATATTATTTCAAAATCAATGATAAATTATGTAAGGACAATTACTTTTCTGTTTAAGTCATTTATATGACTTATGTATCTTACAAAACTACCACGAATGAGAAATAATTAAATACTTTTAGTTGACTCTTCAAAACATAAATATTGTAAAAGTTTTGCGTGCATTATGTTTCATGATTCAGTGATTTAAGAAATATTTAAATATGTGTTTATATTACAATCTAATTTCTTTTAAATTTCAGGTTCTCTTTCGAAACTAAACCTGAGGTCTCAACAGAAATAGCTTTAGTGAAGTAATTGGTGAACTTTGCTCTGGTGAAAAAAAAAAAGCTACTGAACTCAAAACTCTCTTTGTTATCAAAAGTACTTAGAGTAAAAAATATAAATTCTGATGAATATATGAATACTGATGACAGCCAATAATTATTTTACGTAGGAAATGTTTTTCACATTGTTTAATTTTTTGACAGTTAAAAAAGATATGCAAAAAGAAACATATTAAGCCAATTGATAAGTTATTTTTGTTCCTTGTAAATTTAAGTAATGTATCATCAAATTAAATTTCCTCATTGTCATTTCACGCACTTGTGATTCAACTGCGCAAATATATTTTGATCATACGATCTGTGTTTTACATGAAAAATGTAGGGTGTTATGTATTTGGCTTCGTAGAGAGCAAATACAAGGAGCCATCTCGTGCAGCCAAAGCTCGTGAGATCGGACGTGTAATTATAGATTGCGCAAAATTTAATTTACAAAAGCAAAGTAATCTTACAGAACCACACAAATATCTTTCAGTAGTTATAAAACTAACAAGACTTTCATAACACTTATGAAGTTTTTATTTATAGCATGTAGTTCAGTTAATTTTAGGAAATATTTAATAAAAATAACAGGTAATGTTAAGCATACTATAATTGAAACACTTATAATACATATATATCATACATACATTTTTCCTATTTATAAGAATATTCTAATTTTGCCACATCCAACACAGAATCATCAAAAGCTAATTTGTTTGTATGCTTTTATGTCAAATATGTTCACCCAAACGAAAAATTGAACCAGTCAACAAATGGAAATCTTTGGGAAGATGCACTTGGTTCGACACTGCTTATACCCTAATCAAAGAGCTAATGCTTATCTTTATCTTCTGAACTGTCTTCAGAGTCACTATTGTAATTATCACCTTCTTCTGAGCCATTTCCAATAAGTTTGCGTATTCATATTCAGATTCTGAATCACTCATTATAGGATACAAATTATATTTCACTGGATTTTTTTTATTGATGATAATTTAAAAATGAAAAGACATACTAACTGTATAAATATTTGCTGTAATCATAAAATAACTTATTTTTCTATAAAGATACTTTTACTATTGACAGCTTACAACACTTATGTAAATATTGAACAAAACTATAAAAAAAATAATAGTCTTCAAATAAATAAACACATTTTATAAATTACAATATATAATTGATAAATATCAATAAAAAAGATTTTTTCCTTAGCTTTCGCGTTGTTATTTTCCATTCTTGAATATATTCTAGTGTAAAAATTAAGGCAATATAATGCACAATATTCATACTAATAGATAATTTAGTCAATAAATAGATCATTTAGTTAATTATTAATAATTTGAAAGATACCATTAAAATTATCATGATTTTCACACTGGCCATTTTTTCGCACTCGATTAAACGCAAGCGTACACGTTATCGGGTTAAATTTGATTAAGTATTGTAATGTTTATGTGTAAAATTTTATATGGTTTATTAAATATCATTGTGTAAGTAATGTGAAAAAACTCTTAAACTTTAATTTTACTTTAGAATTCACTTTACTTTATTGATTAAATGCATAAAAATAATGTTAAGCAGATAGGAAAATATGTTTTCATTTAAAAAATCAATAAAGGAATCTTCAAAGTTTAGCTTTTGTTTGAAAATAGAGCCACGTGATTAATTAAGGCTATTAACTGAAAATATCAGGAGAATAACGTATTCATTCCTTATAGACTCGTGAAAAAATTACTACAATAAAAGGAAATTTAGATTTAATCGAGACTAAAATATTTATAATTACTTACATTGAGTTCATAAAATCAAATAATAAGAACTCTACTTACAAATAATTTGATTAATTTTTGAAAAAATTATAAGTATTACTTATTATTATAAGTATTATAAGTATTACTTAAGAATTTTTATCAAAAATAATCAAATTATGATAAATACATAATTAAAACTAATAATTTAGAAGAACTGAAATCATTATCAGTGTATTTTTTAACATTATAGCTCCAATGATAAAAGTGAGTCACTTTTAATGAGTAAAAATAATATACGGTTAAGTATTTTAATAAAATAATAAAAGGTTCTCTCCATAAATATTTAACAATTTACTGGAGTATGTTTTTTTAATTAAACTTAATACTGAAATTCATTTCATATTTAGTTTTTATTATTGAAATAAAATGCTTTTCCAAGAATAATATAGAGTAAAGCATATTTAAATAAAAAATTCATCATGTTATTCGCGCAAATTGAAGAAAAGTTAATTTAATCTCATTTATTTAATAATTATTTTTTACATATTATAGATATTTATAAATACAAGCAAAAGTTTGAATCTCTTCTCACACACTGAAATAAAAATAATCATGAATTTATTTGTTTTTATGAAATTAGAAAAGAAAACATAAAACCAAATACTTTACTGTGACAATGAGTAAATATATAAAAAAATATCTTGGAAAAATTATTTCAATATAACTTTCCAATCTGCCCATTGCATCGAGTGAAACTCAACATTTCCTCATAAAAATAGATCTTTCCATCGTTTTTCTAATCTAATATCAAAAGGCTTATGTCAAATCAAAAAGCTTAAACTTTATCTGTAAGTTTTTACAAACTCACTGACACAGAGTTCGTGGATAATACTTATGTGTGTTTTTTAAGAATGCACCATTGACATATTCTAAGCAGATACTAACTATAGCCATGCACAGTTTGTTTTAATGTCAAATTTTCTTTATTGAATATCGATTCTATTTCTACCAGCATGATATCTGTTTTACCATTTTTATATATTAAACTACCAAATGATGTTACTAAATGAGAATAATCTCGCTTAGTTGCAGTTCCAATCTTCCATTAAATATGATTTCAGTATTTTTTCTCGTGTAATTTCTTAAATAATTTTCTTTGTCTAATCCGTATTTAATTTCTGAAAGGTGGGATATATTTTTACTTTTCTGTTTATATATCAGCTTGGCAAGTTCATAATGTTCACTTTACCGATTTATTACTGCTTTAAAATCTGTTGCAGTTTTTAATGTTCTAAAATCATGTTATTCTTGCATGCTTTTTCCAGTTGTATGTTGCTGTGTAGTGATATATTCGTCTAATATTAGACCATAATTCCGATAGTAAACTATAACTTGATTCACATCTAAGTTTGTATTATTAGTAAAAGCGCTGTTAGAATTTCCCGCATAAACTACAGCTGGTAAAGGAAGAGTTGAGAGTATTTTCTTGTTTTACTTTCACTAAAATCATCAAACACGAGTAAGCTGGAATCAGTTAGGCAATCCCATTTAAATTCACTGTTTAACATCTTTATCTCTTTACACTTGTTTCTGAAAACTAAATTCTTTTTCAGGAACAGTTTTTATAATTTTAGTCTGCCATGTTTGAAATTGGTTGGTTGGAGCATCATACCATTTCTTAGAAGAATAATTTTCTAAGCAATGCAATAAAGCGGACACATTTTTGAAACATACTGGTATCCCTCACACGGCACAAGTACAAAAAGAAGTTTTTACCTGTAAGTATAAAAGAGTAATGCAGAAAAACAGTATTTATTATCTAAATTAAATGTAATACAAAAACTGATGCAAAATATTTGGAAAAATTTGAATATCAAATGATTTTTTTTCATTGTGTTGTTGCATGCACTTGACCAGTTTTAATGCATGGACATACATACTAAGTACAGGTTAAACTGTTGTCATTCAGCACCTCTTGTGGATTTGTGTTACTATTAAGCATTCTCCTCAATCTATTAAGCATGTTTGATGAAGTATTACATCTCCTCTTCATATAAATAAAATTATTGAAGTAATCAGGTAAAATCAAAGCTCGTTCTAATTTGCAAAAGATGCCAAAACTAAAAACAAATTCTATAGACACAAATTAGATTTTGCATTTTTTCAAACATACATTTTTATCTCTAACTATATATTAACATTTAAAATCTTTATGAATGTTTACTTCTGAAGATAGATTTGATCCTCTCTTCATCACATTAAGTTCAATGTGATTACTAATTAAAATTACTCTCATTGCCAATCAATAGGGATATGTTATGGTAATAATCAAATTATTTTGTATTTTGATCTCCTGTGTATAATTATATATGAAATTTAGAAAAAATGTTAAGTTGACATACGGTACATCCAATATAAAAACATTTTTATAGCTAATCATTTAAAAATCAGAAATTAAGTTTGAGATTGTATTATTTTCATGAAAGTATTTGGTAACATTAAAAAAAATACTTGGCTGCATGCTAAGTCAACAAACAAATTTCATTATTGAATCAAACTTTCTGGCTTTGTTATGAAACTCCAATTTATGTGTGGTTATTAAACTCCAACTTAATAACAACACATGTAAATGCTCTTCAATGAAAATTATAATAGATATGTTCTACATTTATAAAAGAATAAAACACTCATATGAATGAAATTTCATCATATGAATAAATGAACTCTTCGAAATTTTAGCTTTTGATTGAGGAATTTATTATTCATAATTATAGCTGAGTAGATATGGGCTAATGTTATATTAAAAAAATTAACTGCAGTTAATTTTCAAAAGGTTCCTGCAGTAACTTAGAATATTAATAATTATTTAAATTGTACACATATTAACTTATAATGCAATATAAACGTTATATTAAAAATAATATTCAAGCATAAAAATTAATAAAATCAATTTTAAAATTATTTCAGAAAACAATTTAAAACTTAACCTATCTGATGATCCATTGTGATCTTAACAGTTAGTGTGTAATTCGCTGATTGTTTCCTCTCAGCTTTCACTGCCTATAAGATGCTGCGATTAATTAATCAAAAACTATTCTATTGACAAATTTCTCCTGCCATAACAGATACATCATTTTTATTAACATGCTGTTACTACTGTTCATTGCCGCCCAACTTGTCTAGTGGTCAGTGTGCCTGACTGCGGATAAGAAGGTGCGAATTCGGGCAGAGATGTACCTTCTCTCTAATAACCTGTGTAAATAACCTGTGTGAGTGTAAATAAAAACATGGGTGGACGAAAATAAATGCTGTTAACACAAACACATGTTATTACATACAGAATTACATTAATAAACATTTTACGCAAAGTACTCTTCACGTGGCACAAGTGATTTTAAAAATTTATACACTTCAACTTTTTCTTGTACGCATATACATAAATTATTTATCAAATTTCTTAAAATTTTGCATGTGCTCAACAGTGTCTTTTTATGAAAATTAAAGCAAGCTCTAATTTTAATACTTACTTTTTAATTTGAAAAAATATTCCATTTAATTTTTTATGTAAACTAAAAAAGTAAAAAATCTAATAAAGCTTGAATTTCTTAAGAATTTGCATGATAAATATTTCATTAATTTGTAAAAATATTCAATTTAATTTTTTATGTAAATTAAAAAAGTAAAAAAATCTAATTAAGTTGAAATTTCTTAAAATTAATTACATTATATGAATAGCTCTTCAGATAATAGAATAGCCCTTCAAATAATAAAAATTTTCCTTACACATTACTAAATTAAATGTTTAAAAATATTTTTCGTGAAAATGAAATTAAGATAGTAAAAATGATTAGACATATTAATAGACATATTAATAATGAATAAAATATTAATGTTTATGAAATTCTTAACAAATATAAAAACCTTTATTAAAACGTTAAATATACAAGAAATGTCGATAATTTTTTTACTATAAATTCTTGTGAATTTATTAAAATTGATTATTTTATAGGTGAAAATTGTAAATTATAACCATAAATTTACTATCTTTAAACTAATTATCTTATGTAAAAAGATAAAATTACTCTAGTACAGTAAATTCATTTTTTTTTCATTTTTTGAAGGGAATTTTGGATTGGCCTCCAAAGTAAGACTCACCCTTTCAGTGCAGTGACTTTCTGTTGCCCTAACCCACGAAACTCGGACAAACTAGTTAGGAAGAAAGTGTGGTCACCCTCCTGCCCGTAGCAAATGAAGCTTCGATCTCAACGGGAAGCGGTGTGAAGTTACGAAGCTGGAGTTCACCATAAAGAATACTCGAGACATCGTAAATGTGGAAATGCGCTCTACAACTGTAAAAATTCGTGTGAAATGAAAATGCTCTAGATATTTTCCCGAAAAACCATGCAAAATGTAATATCTTAAATTAGGCGATTTTATCATTGCAAAAATTTTAAATTTCTATTTATTTTGAAAATTGATTCTGCTAGCGCACGCTTTTTTTTCCTAATGTTTCTTTAGATCAACTTTCCTACTTTTTCATATTTATTTGCATACATATTAGTAAACCTAATTCACAGATTTTATTATTTTGGATATATTTTATAACTTACTTATGACTGCCAATTGAATAGATTTCGTAAATGATTATATTTTGAATTTCCAATGAAAGAGTTCTGGTTTTTCTTAACAAAATGATAAGTTTTCAATAATTAGTATAATATTAGTCTTCTACACATAAATTCATACAACTTGTAGGTTTATTTTTGTTCATTAGGAAGCTTACTATTCTTTATGTTGTTTTAAATTGCTACAAACATAAATTTCAAAATATACTTGACCTTTTCAAATTTATACAGAAATAATGTTCAAAGAATTCAAAAATTAATAAAACAAAATAAAAAAATTCAAAAGTTAAGAAATGAATTTCATTTATTCTATCACAAAGTGTACAGCTAGTTGTACATACACGCAAAATGCATAGCAAAGAAAGTAATGTATTTAAAACAATTAAACAAAGAATTATAAATTTTTGCACATATTTTTTAAAATTTTCAAATATTTAGTTTATGTAATATGGCATTTATAATAATCATAACTTTTCCCCTTATATTAATCAAATACCTTGATATACATTTTCTAGTTGCCAAATAAATAAGAATAAATATAATAATGCGCAATTAATTTGTCTGAATAGTGTAAATATTTGGACAGCTGGATATCGTAAATAAAATAATAAATTAACCATTTTCTATGAAATTTGAATTCTTAAGATAAATTTTAGTCAAATTCCATCAGGTGAAAAAGAATAAAAAATGATTTTCAATCTTAAGAAGCACATAATTTTTTACTCAGATTTATATAAAAAAAATTTTTTTCAAAAATATTTGATGCCTGCAATATTGTTTTTAATCAAAAACAATAAATTTTCAAGATTAAAGTGTGCCTATATGTATATGCGGAATATTTCTATTTCTATAATTAATATTTTGATGTTCTATTAATTTAAATATTAAAAATGTTCTTGACTACACTAAATAGCTTGTTGGTAAAACTATTAGTAATTCTCAATACTAACTCAAAGTTTAAATTTTAAAACTGTATTACGAATATAAAACCCTTCATAGAGTTTAGATGCTTATTTTCAATAAAAGATTTCTTAATACATTGTTATGCGTTATTACTTACCCTGAAATAGATTGTGAGAGTGAATAGTAATCAGTATAACATAATTGTTACATTACCTGAATTATTTCCTTAATAATAATAATACATTCCTTGGCTTCCTTTCTCAGATTGCAGAAATATATTTCAATTCATAAGGGCTCAAAAGCTTATTTAGGAATTGTTACTCAAATCTTACAAATTGCTGGAAACATAAATCTGCAGAATATACTGCAATAAATTATTTTAAGAGTAAAAATATGTTTCCAATTAATCAATAATGTAAATTTTTGATGGACACTTTTAAAAATAATATGGCAGATGATACTTTAATTAAGGATGTTTAGTTTGTTGTTCAGAAAAATCGATTCGTAATTAAAGCAGTGGCGGCTCGAGACCAGTTGGGTTGGGGGTTCACTAGTTCACTGGAGTAGCTGGGCGGGGGGAACATGCTGACCGTCCTGAAAGCTACGTTTTTGAAATCAAAAAAAATAATAATTAATGGCTTTTAATTAGTAATATTCTGATGATTAAATAATTTAACTTAGCATTAAAACATAAATCATAAAATTTTAAATACTTTATATGATGATCTCCATTGCAAATCTGCTTGTATCTCCTCTCCACCCCCAACTGAAATCTTGACCACACTACTGTATAAGTTTACTAGTTAAAAAACAATATATTACTGAAACATAGTGACTACTTTAGCAAATTTTCTAGTATTATGAGCATTAGATGTAAAGCATAGATACATATTAAAAGCAATGTAAGTAGTTATAAATTGTAAAAAAGCTCTTTAAAAAATACTCACAGCGAAATAAATATCAGGTTTCCTTATTTCCTTTGGCAACAACTGCTGAAAGTTTGTATGTAAAGTACATCCTTCGTTCTTTTTTTGAAGCAAATTTGTCTATAACCCTTTCGTTAAAGTCCTCCATTTTAGAAATCATTTCTTTTTCGATAGACAATATTGTAAAAGCATTGAGTCTTTCCTCATCCATCGTACTCCTCAGGAAGGTTTTAATCTGTTTTAAAGATGAAAAGCATCTTTCAGCTTCTGCGGTTGTCATTGAAGTAAATAGCAGCTTCAGAAGTTTCGTCACTTCGCCTAAACAATCCTCCAAGTTATTTTCAAGCAAAAAACTCAAGAAATCCGTTGCTTTTTTAACATTTTCGAAATCATTTATGTTATAAATTTTTTGCAGCTCTGTTTTTAATTTACTTTTGTTTATAAAGGGATTCATTGCTACAGTTGTATTTAAAGTTTCTTCTGGAAACATTTTTTGTAATTTGGGAAATTTCCCACTTCAAATAAATTGGCTGCTACTAAATGCCCACAAAACTCAAATCTGTCTTTTGCTTGGTTATCTAATAGTCACAGATTTCTTTTGCGGCAACATTTCGTGTAACTGATAGATCTTTTCTTCTTTTCAAATTTTCGGTCTCTTCTACTTGAATGAAGTCAATTTCCTCTCTTATCTTCGTTATTTCGTTTATGAATGATTCTATGGCAGTTTTAAAGGACCTAGGGTTTATATTTCTATTTTGCAACATATTGTAAAAAAATATCAATATGAGGCATTAACTTATAAAAGAATTCTAAGCAGAAGTTAAAATTCAGTTGTTGCATCTTCAATCTGAGTCCTTGAGCCTGATTTATTGTCATAGTCTGCTTACTTGTTTTTTCGAGTTTCTCAAAGCATTCTATTAAAAAATCTTTATTTTCATAAATGGTTAGCACTGCTCTCACTTTAAAATTCCACCTAGTTTCAGAACAAGATGGAAGTCTTCTACCTACAAATTTATTTAACATCTCAGTTCTCTCTGAGTGGAGTGGGAGAAAAAGCTTGAAATTTCTGTCAAAATTTGTGCGAAATAAATTCTGACTTCTATATTTTGGCTTGCTGCTTACACCATGATCAGATTTAGTTGGTGAGCATGACAATGTACAAAATAAGCATAAGAGTATTCCTGTCGTATAAGGGCTTGTACCCCTGAATGTCGTCTACTCATAACACTAGCACCATCATAACTCTGAGAAATTAATTTTTCCTTATCAGTGATAATTTCACTCAGAATATTCTTTAACGAATTTGTAAGGTTATGTGCATCGTGATTTTATGTGTTAAAAAAAGTCCAGAAGCTTTCTGTTGGTTTCCCATTGGATAAGACGTACCGGACAACAACCACCATTTGAAATTTAGCTGAAGTTTCATCGGCATTTATGGAGACAAAATCAGCAGCACGGATTTCCTCTAGGATTCTTTCTTTGCTGACTTGTAACATACAATCCACCTGGAACCAGGGGGTATGTGTACCTTCCTGGGGCTTGAGCACAGCCACCAGGCGCGTCGGCAAGTTTTGGATAGCCGAATGTCCTGTAGGAATGACAGGATAGCCTTGAATATAGAATCAGAGGCCGCGAACTAGCTCCCGTAAACCCTGGTGTTATGCGATCCGTGCCTAGGGCTAATTGGCACCGCGGTATTGGTGTCTTAACGGAGCCTCTAGTTGCTTGGCGAACTTCTAGAGTAATTTGCCTTGCCCAGTAACTCAGGCAATGCTGGGTGGACTTATTTTACCTGAGCTTTTTAATTGTTATCTTGTGGCTGAAAAGACACAAGAAGTAACAAACCTTTCTGCATTTGCAGGTGAAGCCTCTAAAGTAGACCTTGCTGAAAAAGACAAGGGAACTCAGAGGCAATCTTGTAAAGGGGCAGCAATGAATCCTTCACTTGAGATAGAAATGACCTCTAAACCATCTTCTTCTGGTGAAAGTCAGGAAGCTATTCCTAGCATGACTGACTTTCTGACCAGATGGGACTATTTCAGCAAGACCTTATCTGCTGGAAATGTCATATGCAAGAGGAAACGGCAGAGCATGTCATTTACAAATGTGAGGCTCTTGCCCTCCCTAAATTAAATTCTTTAGGCTTCATCCATACTAGAGAGTTACACCTAGACTCCATTAAAGGGTTATTGGACTTTATTAGTAAAGTAGGTGACCCGAGAAACTGGAACTAGGAAACATTGGGTTTGGAGTTGATGGTACAAAATGCTGATAAAAGCAGAGGTGCCCAATGACATACAAACTCAATTTTAAGAAGAAGAAGAAGAACATACAATCCAATATTTCATTTTGTATTTCTTTCAAAGTATCCATAAAAACAGAAGCCGAATTCAAATGTTTATTTAAAACATTATCAAGAGCAGATGTAAAATTTATTAAGCCTCTAAATTTTCCAGGATTTTTTGATGACGTCCTTTCATCATGTCCTCTGAGAGCCAATTCAAATTCACCACAAAACTTTATACAATCAATTATTCTTGATAACACGTAGCGATTTTTTCTGACTTGATCATTTTGTCTCTCCACATTTCTTCGAAAAGCTTCATTAAGCTGCTCTCTAATTTTAATTTTGCCCAAGACTGAGAGGTCAAGACAAGGCATTTAGATGGCTCATGGACTGTTAATTTAAATTCACAAGCCACGTCAAAGCACCTGTTTACAAAGGAAAAATAGTTCCTACCTCAATGCGGGGGCGAATTTTAAGTGGGGAATGAGAAAACCACTTCGCAATAGGGGTAAAGTAGACAATATAACCCCCCGCATCCTAATTCCTTCAGCATGTTTTGACGCAGATTTTCTCGGCATATGTGGTCAGCTTGTTTGTCCCCTCTCATCTCAGGATATTCCTTCCTGGAACTGTATGTCTGTAAATCTCATGGGTGAGGAAAAAGTAGGGCTGGCTCAAATGATTTTCAAATTTGACACCGGAAATATCCGTTGTGAGCTTAGTCAAGCAATGAGAGAGAGAAAAAGCTCTGCTCGGAGATTTTGGGAAGAAATATTCTATTTACTGTTCAGCAGAAAAGTATACAGATGCATAGAAAAAAATTGATCAATTTTGTTATTATTATTCATTAAATGATCAAGACTTAATATCAGTGTTCAAATAAAAATATAAAATGTACTTATTTATTTTTCTTGATATAATTTCAATTTGCTTTGATTTTACGAGATTTGATTCTTTTTTAATGGGCCTTATGAGAAAACAAAACAGTTGCGCTTCTCTCTAAGTACTTCACTTGTAAAAATATTTTCAAATAGACAAAAATGCCGAATTTCTTATCTCTCTTAAAAAAAAAAAGAAAATAATATAGTTTATTTATTAACTTTGGAGTAACTTTTCTAGCTTTATAAAATAATTCGGTACAAAATTTACGAAAAATTCCGTATATTTCGCTTATAATTTCTATCAATCATTTTCTTAGGAATGGAAAGTCTACCTCTCTATTTGGATTGATCGGGCATCTCGACATTGTTTCTTAATATATTTCTAAGCAAACTTTAAAAACAATGTAACCTATTACATAATCCGCACTTTTGAGTTCAAATATGGCGATATCATCATTCGTATCTGAAGAAATGAGTTCACCTCAAGAAAAATAGAGTCTTTAATTTAAGAATCAAATATAATCTTCACTTTGGGAATAAGCAAATGATCTTTTTTGTGTGTATGTGTGTTAAGTAGAGTTTAGCCTCTCAACAAATTAAAATAGAATGTCTTTCTCAATAAAATCATAAACATTACAAAATACTCTAAATTCCTCAAAATGTCGTAAAATAGATTAGGGCCTCACATTTCATCTAAATTCGCTGATTAAACCATTTTCAAATTTCTTAAATTTTCTTCATCTGTGACAATATTTCAGAACTTCAGGTATCCAACATCAGAGCTCCAAGCTTGCAGCCAAATTTATAACATCATCTTTAAATATTGTTTTTATATTAATTCTTAGCGTATTTATTCTCATTTTAACTAACCAAAAATCATAAACTTTTGAAGATAATGATCTTATAGTGTTCATTTTAAAGTATCAAGCGACAATTTAGCTATATATTTTTCTCATCTTTATATAGGTATATAAATAAATAAATTATTCTTCTCCATCACCCTCAAATTTATATTTTCCTATTGAAGTATTTTTTTATATATTATTGTTTTTAATTTTTGTGCTTCTTTTAAAAGTGTTTTCTTCATTTGATTTTAATTTCTTAATCGTTTTTGCACTTCAACTAAGCATTTTTTAGAGGATTTTAAACTATTTTCAGCATATAATAATCATCTACTTTTTATAATTTTTCAGTACTACTGTTTATCAAAATATATTTAAAGCTGGAAATATGAAAATGGAACTCTTATATATATATATATATATATATATATATATATATATATATATATATATATATATATATATATATATATATATATATATATATATATATATATATATATATATATATATATATATATATATATATATATATATATACATATATATATATATATATATATATATATATATATATATATATATATATATATATATATATATATATATATATATATATATATATATATATATATATATATAAACATATTGCAAAGCAAACTGATTGAGAAAATAAGTTTACTAACAAATGTTGCTAAATAAAGATAATAATTTTCTAAACTTCCACTTGCGTATGCTTTAGACCAAAATGTATAAAAGATTATAAAAATGAAATTATTTGATTTAAATTTCTAAAAGAAATAAAATTTTTAAATACGCACGTACATGTATAATTATGAATTGTAATCACATGTTCTTTTTGTTAGTATATTAATATATTAAAAAATATGTGTAAAATAAATTATAATGTAATTTTTATTTTATGTTAGGTATTGAATAAAAAATTATTCACGATCTAAAGATAAAATGTGAAGAAATTTCTTCAAAGACGTGCATTTAGTAGTTCAAAAAAAGTGATAAGAATACGCTCGAGTATGTGTATTTTTATCACAATGATGTGATAGAATTCACACATCACTACAAATACACACCTATATCATAATTTCTCAGCTTTTTTTTTTTCGACAAATTCAACTTTTTATTTCTTATTCAATTTATTGGGAAGTTTAAAAATGTTATACTTTACACTTGATTATGAAAAACTTTTTCCGCTGAACAACAGTTGCTGATAGTTTATTAATCTTTTTTAACGCTTATTTTTTTACGTGATACTTACAGCCTCTTTTAATACATTACTCAATTTACAATTAAGTAGCGCTATCAACAGCAGTAGGTAACAGTAATTACTCTGAAATTCTTCAGAACGATATTAATTAAAAGTTCTCTTTGCTTTTTTGTCAGTATAAGTTGCATTTTTTTGTGTTTGTATTTACTTTGAAGTTTTCAAACCATTCTTTAATGTTAATGATTTTATTTTGTAAATTTTCTATGCCATTGGCGATGAGTTTTAATTTAGAAGCTATCGCAGTATCATCTGCATGAAATCCAACTAAACAGTTAGGACTTTTATTTAAATGGGAGGAATCTGTGGTATAAACTACACATAAAGTTGGTCAAAATAAACTACCTCCTTCTATTTTTCTTTCTGTAGAGAAGTAATTTTTGTTTTATTTTCTTCTATTATTCTAAGACTTGATGAAAAAGGTAAAGTTGCAAGGAAAGTTTAATTTGTCATTTCATTTATGATGTCGTTACTCCAAAATCTATCTGGTGCCTTTCTCATAACAATTAACAGCATGGCAGATTATTGCTTAAGATTATTAGAACACTATTCAACAAGCTCCAGAATCCTAATAAGCTGTTTAATCGCAAAATGGACGTATCTAAAACTGTTATACTACAATAAACTGCTTATTATAAGAAGTGATATATAGGTTCACAAAACGGCTAGGAACAGTACCTTTCAATTTTGATTAGTAATCTTCGAGATTAAAAATATTTTTGGATTATCATAAGTCCCTCTAATAAATTTTAACATTAATATCTAATAACATTTAAGAACAGTGTATAAATGTCTAATATGCACTAATAAATGAAGTATTACAAGCAAAATTGTGAAAAAAAACTAAGATATTTTTATTTAAAAATTTATTTTTTCTACAGAAATCAAATAATATTATATGATAATATGTGCAATTAATCGTATGTATGGGCCGGCTTACTTCCCTGTACCTAGACCAGAATCAATAACTTTTACAATAAAAGTTCTAAGAGAGAGAGAGAAATTCATTAATTCATGTTTATAGCTCTCATGATCAGTGCTAAGATTATAACTTCTAACATTCGCAATCTCTGTCATCAAAATGTCATTGCCATGTTTACCACTTAATTCAAGTTATTCGTAAATATTTGATGTTGAAATTATGAAAACTATCTGCAGTTTAATGCTTTTCCTTAATTCATACTGGCAAATTTTCCACTTCTAAATTTGGACAGTGGAAGCTAAAACTGAGCTTATTTAAAGTTGGTCTCTTTCTTTAACTGTCTCATATTTAACATAGTTTGGCCAGTTATAGCAACTAAAAAAGGCAGTTTTGATATTGGAGACAATGAAAACTTACGAACACCAAAAAGATTCTTATATAAAGTTCACTTAATTATTTTCATTTCATAAATTTAAATGTACAATCTCTCATTTGAATATTAGTATTTTTAGAACTCAAGGTACGCGGTATTCTGTACTCTGTTATAAAGCTTGTTAAGACCTTATTCTAAAACTTGTTAATTATATAAATGAGATGCTCTCACTCATCCAACTATGAATGCTGTGTAAAATTTACAAATATAATTGTAAGGAGGAGGGTTACAAACAGGTTTGCCGTCGATTTTTCATTTATTCCTTCATGTAATATTTTTGTCAAGTTGAAATAAATGTGTTAATTAGTAAGACGACTCTTACAAGGCTTTACCAAGGAAACTGTGATGTCTGGAGTTTTCTCACATTAAAATATTGTTTAATTCTTTGTTTAAAACATGCTTGATTTCTGATTTACTGTATTTGCAAAAATATAATGACACACCAACGATCAATTAGGTGAAACTTCTAAAACCAAACCAAATAAAAATTCTAAATTCAAACAAACAGAAAAACATGATATTAACCTGTACAAATATTACTGGTAATAATAAACAAAGAAAACTGAAATACAGAGCAGGCCTAGATGCGTCACCTCCATAGACAGATAAATATGTTTTCTCCCAATAATTGTTTTCCTGTAACTGTCAGCTGTTAAAATTCCATCCTTTTCCAGTGATCTAACCATCCGTTTCTTGCTGTAAATGTGGAATTGCTATTAATATGCTTAATACATGAAATTGAAAACCTAGATCATGAGTTTGAATTTTCAATAATACAAAGCAGAGATGATTTAATATCCTATAACACAATATTACACAAATAATACTTTTTTTAAAAAATTCAAAATTCGCAATAATTAAGAATACAAAATTTCTTATATTAAAAAGTAATCTACAGACATAATAAAAATAATAATTAAACGAATTATTCTTTAGCTACAATTAATATTTATGTATAATACAATAATGATAATTTATTTACAAAAAAAAACACAATTTAGCTTATGCGCAACATTAACAATGATGCTTAACTTGTATGTAGAGTATATATTTGTGTAAACCAAAGATAGTTTCTTATACATGTGTAAATATAACATCCCTTGTAAAAAAATAGTAATGTAAAATTCTTATATATTAAATTCAAAGGTGAATACATTTATAAATATCAATTTTAAAACAAGATTTAAGCAATGATGCGTCTACTTTTATAAATTAAATTGAAACTAAAATGCAATGATGCGCAAAATATCAACGCAATAATTAATAATTGGTTGCTTATAATAAAAAGGTATTCCCCTTCATATTCCTTCATCATCAATGAACAAATAAACGTAATCTAAAAGAAGAGTTTATCCCTTTAGTTGCCTCAGAACGCTTAGTATGTGACGTTTCAAAATAAGAAATGTTTTAAACTAATTATTTATTACATTTAAGACAAACATACCACATTTAAAGGCACAACATTACACTCATTATTAAAAATAATCACATTGAAGAAAATTACAGTTTCTTCTATCTAAACACCGAGGCACAGTCTCCCATTTTTTTCGAAGTTCACTTCCCGACTCCCTGATTTTCCCTCTCATCCTCTGAGACCATCTTGAGATTTTCTCAAATCTTAGGAACAGATTCTTCTGATTTCTAGTATAATGAATTCTTACAATTTTACTGATCAGTTGAGTTTGCTCAATTTATATAATTTACATTTTTAAAATTCACTCTAAATCTAGGAAGTAATAATATTTTTCTCACTTTATTTGGGTTCTATAACTTTAATATGTGTAGCTGAAATGGGAAATGAAGATATAATGGATTACATGGTTACTCAAGAATGGTTAGTGTTATTCATGATCAATGCACATAAAAAGAGAGATTTTTCTGGCAAATAAAGTGAAATCCTTCATACATATAATTAAGGTCCCCACAGTAAAATCACAGAAGGAATTTTACTTGTTTGATTGTGATGGGTAATCTAAATTGAGTGATTTTACTTATGATCGCCGAGATAATGGGAGATGTGAAAGTCAAGGTACTTAATTTCTACTTGAGAAAATATACATTGTTCAAGAGATAAGATGAGATTTTGTTTTATGAAGATAAGCGTGTTATCACTCTTATAATAGATCTCATCAAAATTATCAGATCTCATAAAGAGATCAACTTAATAGGAATAGGAAAAGGAAATGTATTGATGGGATTGTGTGGCCTAAGTTTTATATATCTGATACACAATATGATCTGTATGACCAAATATTTGCAAAAATGTTGAAAAGAGAGCTGCTTTTGACATCTAAGACCTCACTGTTTTAGCTTGATTGTGGTTAAGATGGAAGAGTTGAAAATCTGTAAATTTTATTTCCATTTGTCTCTTTTTGATGGTTTCAGGAGATGCCTAGATGAAATTAATACTATGATTGATATTAATGACCTCTCACTCCTCAGATTTTAAAAGAAATTGTTTGGGGTGTGCCAAATTTCATGTTTTTAGATGAACTAGTTCTGTACTAAGATTTCTTACGATAGCATTGAAAAAATTTCTTAAGTTTTTAGTGTATTATTGTAGTGTATTAAAAAGTATTATTGTGTGTAATATTGTGTTATAGGAAGTTATATAAATATAAAAAATCTCTTCTTTTTATTATTGAAAATTAAAATTCCTGATCTAGAGTTTTGTTTTCATGTATTAAACATAATATAGTAGTCTATATATGGGAAATATGAAGACATCATTGACTATATGTGCAAATGGTATTAATATACATTAAGAAAAAGTTATTTAAACTTACGAAGACAAAGTGTCTCATAAAAATTATATATGTATGAATATTAAAGTTTATATAAATGAAGTGTCTCATAAAAATAAAATCTATATGTTTTATGACTGCAAGTAAGTTTACTTCAAAGGTAATTATTAAAAAATTATTGATTAAACAAGTTTACTAAAATGTTATATTTTTCCTTAAGTTAGAAGCAGATAATGTTTTGAATATGTGTCTTGTTTATTGATAAATCGTTATTAGTTTTCCTTAGTGATTATTAATATAGTCCATTACAAGTATCTTCAAAATCTTCATTACAATGATGAATATTTTTAGTGAATTGAATCTCCGTTAAGTCTGCAACAGCTTCAGCTTTTCCTTCATTTGAATAAACAAGATCAGAAATTCCATGTAGAGGTCTGTTTAAGGTAACATTTTTCTTTAAAGTTCTAGTCATTTTCCATATAGAATTATTTTGAAAGTTTAAATTATTAATTTTATCTTCCTAATAATTGCGATAATTTTCAATGAATTTCTTTTTGATGATAGCATTAAGTCTATTTACTTCTCTTTTGATGTTTGGATCTCTGCATCTTTGAAATCTTTATCGAAAACAATTTCTTTGTTTAATAATATTTTTGATATCAGGTGGTAGTTTGATATAGCCTGGTGTGTATGGTTTAATACGGGTAGAGTTTTCATACGCTTCAGTAATTTTATGAATTTCTTCATTTATTCTAATTTTATTATCAAGATTACCAGCGGAGTAAGCATCGAATTCAAGAAAGTCATGAAACAGTTTCCAATCAGTGATTTTAATATTATTATTTTTAAAATTTGTGAAGATTTTCCAATAATTGGGAAAATTGGTAGGTGGTCTGAAGAAAGTTCATTTATTACTTCAACATTTAATTTCAGGTTAGAATTAGTTAACAAAAAGTCAAGAATATCTGGACGGTAATCAAATAAGTTTTGAACATAAGTTGTTTCATTTGGAGAAAAAATATAGAGATTATGCTTGTTTATTAGTTGAATGAGTATTTTTCCATTTTTATTGTCTCTGGTACAACCCCAGGCTGTGTTTTTCGCCTTTAAATCTCCTCCAACAAGAGTAACAGAGTTTGGGGGGAAAAAGATCATTAACAAGTTTATTAGATGGTTTAAGGTCTGGAGAATAATACAGTGCAGTTATTCTAAGTGCAGGAAAATCATTTGCAGTTAACATAATTGTAGTTGCTCATAACCTTCATCGTTTCTTGTACTAATTAGTGAAGTTTGAAGAGTTCTTTTGGCAATAATAGCAGTTCCACCTTTTAGTCTAGGAAAACGATCAGTTCCATAAGTGAAGTAGTTAGGTATATTAATTTTAGTCGAGCCCTTTGCATGCGTTTCAGAGATAAGGACAATATCAACATTGTATTCAACTAGAAAATTTTTAAATTCATGAATTTTATTATAAATGTTATTAGCATTCCAAGCAATAATAATCAGTGGTTGAATAGAGAAATTTCTACTGGTCATTATTTGATTTTGTGAGTCCTTGGGAGTTAGCAGGAGTTGCAGATTTTATTTGTTTTGTTAGGAAGATCTGTATTTTGAAGGTATTTTATGATGTTTTGTAGCTCAATTACGATGTTGGTAGCTTTATTAATAATATTGGCAGCTTTCTTAAAGTCTATTTTTGCAGTAGCTTGAGCATAGGTTTCGTTTATGACAACTCCAGAATCATATAATTTTGAGGTTGTTGTGTTTATTGTAGTTTTCTGTTCAATTTTGGGAAATTTAGGACATTGTCTATAGTTAGCTATATATTCACCTTGGCAGTTTGCACATTTTGCCGTACTCTCTTTTGGTAGTTGACATTCATATAAGAGATGTGAACCTCCACATTTAACACACTTAGGTTCATGATGACAGGATGTCAGGATGAGTGAAAGAAGCTTTGACAGCCGAAACATTGGTATACATATAGAAACAGAATTTTGGACGGCTTGAACACAACCACCAATCAGAAGATTGGTGTAAAATTTGCGGACGTCTTAGAAGACTGCTGCTTTACAGACGAAAAGAGACTGACTTTGTTTTTCTTTGCGATTACTTGTATTATATTATTTACAACATATCCAAATTACCACTTTTTTATAATATCTACTTTTAGAAATGTATTCATTATTTGCGTGTGTTGTTTTTATATAGCTTTTAAGGAAATAGTCATACATTTAAAAGTGGTTGTGGAATTCATGGAAATCATGGTGCACTTGGTGTTTCTAACGAATAACAAAGTATTAATAATGAGTTTAAAAAATACTGATATTATTAATTATTAATTTAGTAAGTAGTGTCTTAAAACAGTCACAAAAGTTGCATGCCAATGTGAATACTCATGCACGCACTCTTGAAGAAAGAGATTATAATTATAAAATGATATATATTATGAGACAAATGCTCAAACTTAGTTTTGACATCACTTTTATTTTTTGTGAGCAAAAGAAAAGCAATTTATAAAATGGAATAATTATTGTAATTATTACATTTCCCTCTGATTTCTGGGTTTTAATATAAAGATATTATAAATAATATGAACTTTGGAAATATAAAATGTATAAATTATCTGTAATAAAATAAATTTTCTCACTAGATATATGGGACAAAATATTTATAAATTGTTTGCATCATTTTTATTATACTTATTTGCCAAAATTTAATATAATTTATTTGTCTATTTTAACTAAGAATTTAGTATTGAGTATTTTTTTTCAAAAATAACTATTTTATTTAAAGTTTGTAGAATTCACTTTTGTAATCACGAATTATTATAAGTTTTGGATATATTACAAATTTCAAAGTAATAATCATTAATGCAGAATTAAAATATTTTGTTATTTAGTGTGTAAATTGTCTAGCTTTTAAATTAAAAATCCTACATCAGTAAATCCTAAATTGCACTTATTAAACATCTGTAGTTCAATTCAAGCGCTTAAGTCTTTTATTTGAACATTTTTTTAGAAACGACGAAAATTATCTATAATTGAATAAATACTATAAAAAATTTTTCAGTTATGTATACACATAACTGAAAGAATTTAGAAAGTATACAGAAATATATACTGATAAGTTTTCGGAAAATAAATTTAAAAAATATGAATACAAATATGTAGATTCATAAATTTTTAGAGGTCTATGATTAAGAAAATATTGAAATTCTTTAATTCCATTATATTTTTCTAATTGAATTACTTGTATTTTCGCGAGGGACTATTTTAATAAAGATTTTATTATTATTTAGGAACACGTAAAGATTATAAACCATTTATTTGAACATAAATTATTTTAGTAATATCGTAAATATTTATTTATACATATCTTAGGCAAAATGCTCTGAGTGCAATTAACATATTTGGTTCCCAGCAATAATTTTGATGGAACAAATATAAGTTTTTATTTGTTATTGATCAAAAAGGGTTACTTATATAACGCCCGATAATCTGATTATGAGGACATAAAAAGGTAGCTTTTATGTGTTAGCATGTTTAGTGTCATTCAACCGATTGACAAACAAATGAATGAAATTCTGCCCATCATGGTGTAAATTAATGCATTTTTGGTAGGAAAATTTTATCAGCTGGAACATTTAGAGCTATCTATTAGCTTCTCCTAGCGTGAGCTTCGAGATCACCCTCTCCTTCATTCTTTTGATATTTTGATTATTCATCGCATTAGTTGGTGTGGTTTATATTATTATGCGGTTGTAGAATTCATCTTCAGTTTACTTAGATACTTGGTTGGACATTTTTTATGTAAGCATACTCTTTTGTTACTATCCTGAGTTAGTTAGTTCTATATTGTTTTTTTCTAATGCCTGGTTGTCTTTTAGAATTTAATCAGACTCAGCTCTACACGGGGGGAAGGTGATGGCATTTTTTTTTTACAGTGGAGCACCCAGTGGATATGCCATCTCTATCCCGAAAGTGAAACACACTCAGAGAGAGAGAAAAGAACATCCATACCCGAACCAGGATTCAAGCACGGGAGCTACTTCTTCAAGGTAGGAACTCTAAGCACTCCGCCATCGGTCAGCAGTTCAATATTGTTATTAGACAAGTTTTAGCTCGCATTATTATTATTTTTTTAACTCTTTTCTAAATAGGACAGAGGGGGACGATAAGTAAAAAATTGACACGTTCTTTCTCTCTTTATAACTAAGAGTAAGAAGAAATTTCTCTTTTAGTGTTTCACTCAAGCTGAGTTATATCAATGTAAAGATTTCTGAAGCTAGAGAAAGCATTTGAATTATTCATTTATTTTTATTCAGATGAGAAGGACATTGAAGTTAGTGTATTATCATTAGATGGCGGTAAATTAACTGACGAAGATTAAGGAGAGGAGGATGAAGTAAATACTCTTGAGATTATTGTAAACGGTTTTCTTCTGGGTCTCTGGGCGTTAGAATTAAAGATAGTTTCACCTTGAACCACCCACAAGCTCTAGTATTTCGACAACAGAGCAGAAAAAGATAAAATACATCAGTCATCTTGGATAAAGAGCAAATTACCGCAATATATATAATGGGAAGCGCAAACTGAATCTGTTGCAAATGACTTGCTCAAGCAGATGGAAACTGCCTTGAAATATAAAACTTTATCAGAGCTTTTCAAGGAGTTTCATTCCAGTGAAGTTAACGATCTAATTTTAAAATAAATATTGTGATATGCAACAGATGTAAAAATTGAGCCCGATTTTCGGACAACTGCTACCGAAATATGTGTTTTTATGGGAATTTTGCTTCTAATTGGTTATTATTCAAATATCTGTGTATGTGACTACTGGTTCGATGTTAAAGATATTGGCATGAGCCTAGTGGAAAATGTCATGTCTCGAAACCGCTTCAAAAACTTGAAATTTTATTTACACTTAATGGAAAATGGGACTATAATTCCGCATGCCCAGGATCGATTCTTCAAAGTGAAACATTTTATTGGTCATACTCGATAATAATTTTATGAAATTTGTTGAAAAAGTGGACACTTCTATGCAAATTTAAGTCTTAACGAAATTATAATCATGTATTATGGTAGGAATACCCTGAAACTGTGTTTATTCAAGGCAAGCCAATAATTTTTGGATATAAACTTTGGGATCTCTGTGAAAGCGAGGGATATTGTTACAATTTTTCTCTACTGCGATAAGGAATCTGACGCAAAAAATTATAATACTCTTAATACTTGGATTATAATGAAACTAATAGAGTATCTGAGAATCCTTCAAGCTATTCTTTATATTCGAATAACTTTTTACAAGTATTGAGTCAATACTAGTAATGCTTTGAAAATTCTATCTGATGATTGTTTTCGAGCTACTGGAACCATACGAGAAAAATTGGAAAACCACGAGTGTCCTTTTGAAAAATCTTAGTCGATATGGAAGAATGAAATAAGCATGTCTGATTTTCATTTGACGAGAACTTTGAGATTTCTTTGGAATGATACACTGATAATAGTACTGTCACTGCTGCTACAAATTCCAACACTTTAGAATCATATTCTTTGCTGGGAAGACGTGATTAAGCGAACACAAATTTAACACAAAGACGTCAAATTTGATTAATTCTTACATCAAGAAACCTCGGTGTTGTGGTTCATAACCATTGATTTGCTGGACATTATTCCTTTAAAATTCGAGGGAAAAGATTATACTGGCTAGGGATGGGAAGAATTACCTGTAACAAGTATTTTGTAATCAGTATTTGAATGTAACAACCTGTAATCAGTACTTTTTCTTCCAAATACTCAGTACTTCCAGTAACAAAGTCAGCGCGAGTTCGAGTATCCTCAGACAGTTGCAGGTACAATGTACTTGACCAGTTTCTAAGACAGAGCGAGTACGTGAGCACGTACTTGTTACAAAGTAATCAGCGAGTACGTGAGTACGTGCTTGTTACTTTGTACTTGCTTATTACTTTGTACTTGATTATTACAAAGTAATCAGCAAGTATGTGCGTACGTGCTTGTTACAAAGTAATAAGTATACATTGCGCTCTGTCATTGGCTCTTCTGTAACAAGTACAGAAGAGCCAATGACAGAGCGAGTCCAAGTAACAATATCATCGATAAATCGATGCAAACGGATGAATTATGAGATTATGGTATCTTCTTATGGTAGGGAGGCTGGGTGGGAGAAGGGAAATGACAATTGGTTTAACTGGGTAAAGAGAAGAGGGATACTTGGGAATTGAAAGATCTCTTTGGGCTGGAGAGGGAGATATGAATTTATATTGCGAAATAAAATACGCATGTACATTTATTTCGTTTCAGTTATTTAGTGATTGTTGTTCTTTTTCAAATATATGACGTTTTTTAAATATAAGAAAAGCATGATATTCTTGTTATGTATTTAGCAATTTTTATTAACTTTTATTTTTGTTATTATTTCTTTTAAAAATTTTATTTTATGAACATATATAACATATTTATTTGAACCTTAAATAAGGTCAGACTTCTTAAATTAAAAAAATATTTAAATTATATAAATCTGCTTATATACTTCCATTGTTATTTTTACTATGCATATTTTTTATTATAATTCCATATAAATATGTTTATTTTTTATTCAACCATGTTTTAGTTTCACTATATTTTACTGTAAATATATAGAATTTAAACTTTTATAAAATATGTTCTTTTGTATTTTTTACCATACGATTTACTTTTATTCAGATAATGAGAATGTTGATTTAAACCTAATGAAGGTAGTTTATTCATTTTAGTTTAAAAATTCGAAATGGAAAAAATTTTTAATTAAGTTAATTTTTACCTTATCTTTATTTATACCATCATGTGTTACTGTCATGTTTATTTCTTAAATTATGGATTGATGTAAATAAAATGTATGTATTTTTGTTCCTCCATTTTTTATTAAACGTTGTTTCTCAATATTTTACCTTAATACATTATAACATTTAGATTATTGGTAAAACTATTTTATATTTTTTGATAGTTATTGAAATTTTATGCAACTATATCTAATATAAAATAATTATGTTTACTTAAACATTATTAATATATTAATTATGTTAATATATTAATAATGAAAGCTATAGTTTTAATTGCAAAGCTACTTTATTTAACCATAAATTTATTAAGTTTCAGGAAACTGAAACAAGATATGTGAGTTATTGCAATTTTTATTTTAGAAAAAACTGGTATATCTACAACATAAAAATATAAACAAGTAAACGTCTTTCATAATAAAAATTATTATCTTTAGTTCATAAAAAAATTTTACTATGTTTGTCTCGTTAATGATTAATTATAGAAAAATAAAGGAAATTGAATTTTAGTTGATTTTTCTGATTAATTGCTGTATTTTTGTAAGTAAAACCTCTTTGTTTAACGTAAAATAAAACCTCTTTGTGATTGATTAAACTTTCCACTTTACAATTCTTTGCAAAATATTCACAAGTTAATTATAAAAATTCATTTACATAATTGGAAAGTCTTACTAAATTCTAATAAAAAATTAAGCTGATTAGGTTGAAAAATTGAAATTATATTATCTCATCTAATTTTATATTTTAATTAACATTGTAAGTCTTTGAAAATTACGATTGAATAATTGGAAAATTTACTTAGAACAGATATAAATTCTGAAAATAAATGTAAATAATAAAATGTCTTGATTTTTATATTGAAGGAATTACGTTTAAGAAAATTTAGAAATTTACAATTTTTTACGAGAAAAAAAATGGTTTGTAGATAAACAGTTATTTTTTATTTTTATAGATCTTTTCATTAATATTTAAGTGAGTGCTTATTTATAAATGATAATAATTTAAATTAACATTAATTATATTAATTAATTTTATGGTTTTATAAAAAATATTATTGATCTACTTATTTAGTTTTAATTAATTATTAATTTATTTATTATTAATTTAGTTTTTATTCAATTTATTTATAAAATTTTAAAAAATTTGTCATTATATTTTAATCTGATAGATGGCAGTACAAAAGAAATTGTAACAAGTACGAAATGTAATCGGTAAAATACTTGTTACTTTTAAAGCAACTGTACTCAGTAAGTACTAAGTACAGGAAAAGTAACAAAGCCCCATTCCTAGTTAGACTCTCTTCTCTGATAAGATCAATGTTGTACACTAATAAAATATCCATTAGATGCTGAACCTTGTTGAGTTATTTACGCAACCTAATAAACTAAATACGAACGAACAACACCTCTAATAGTTTTATTCTTTGAAATGTATACTTATATATTCAAGAAAATGATGAATTCATTGTCTAAGCAGATTCCTTTAAAGGGGAGAAATAAGAATACGTTAGCAGTTTTTTTTTTATTCAGTTGGCAGTTTTCAAAAAAATATCGGTTAAATAAATAAATTACTCAACTAATAATTTATTCCGGTTTCATTAATTGAAATAGCTTTTTCGATAAATATATTTGATTGTCATTAGTATTATTTATGTGAAATAAATTTAAAAACTGAAATTAATACATACTTATTGATAAAACGTTTACTTATTTACCACTTGCTTAGTTTATGTCTTTTTGTGGATAATATAATAACATGCTCATAATTTTAGAGATAGTAACATTCAGATTTTCTATTTTTTTCCTCCATGTCTCTTTGGATGAGATTTCTGGGTACCACAGAACACCTTCCTAGAGCTGCATTAAAATGAAATCTCGTAAGTGAGGTTATAACTTTTTTCCGTGTTTGGAATCTAATTTTTTTATGATTTAATAATTTAAATTGGCATATCATTAATCTGCTACATTTTTTATTTAAAATTGAGCATTCTTAAATTTTACTTTCTATAATAAATCATGTAGCTATAACTTTTTATAAAAAAATATTTAATTTGCTAATAAATTTTATATTATCTTTTGATTATATAAACATTAGCTTTTTTAATATTATTTATTTAAAAAGTCTAAAATTTATTTTGAATGTATTTCTTTTTATATTTAAATAGATTCTTCAAGAGTTATTCTGGATGAAGTATTATATCAATAATTTTATTGTTTTTAAAACTGTTTATAAAATTCATTGTTAATAAAATATTCACTCCACAAATATTTCTTTACATGGATACATCTCTTGTCAAATCGATTTGCTTAACAAAACAGGAAGTTGATAAAGTATATTAAATAATATATATTATTTTTTAGAATTCCTTTATAATTAAAATTTAAAAATATACGATGTATTCTGTACTACTGCGTGTGCATCTTTTGTTTTGCAACATGCAGAAAGTATGAGACATTTAGTGTTTAACAGGGAGAAGAGACCCGATTCTGTACCTATGGGTTATCGGGTTGGTTCCTCCCATCACTCATGTTTATTTAAAAAAAAAAAACTATTTACACAAAGTAGGATATTTATACACCCACCCATTAAGTACACATGTCTGAAAATTAAAATACAGTACTTTTTTTATTGTACAACAAGATATCTATCAAAAAGAATCGGAAACTAGGATTCATTAATACATAATTTTTAATTTTAAGAATGCAATATTTGGTTATTGTGCGGGGTTTGCGTTAATTAAATGCAAAAGAAGTGAAAATAAAGCATTTATTTTGCTCTGTGGTTTTGCGTAGGAATACAGCACTGAGACATACAAGAAAGAAGTTTGCTGAAAATGGCGTGAGAGAGAGAGATGACAGTGCGCCAAGGGAGGTGGTTCATAGCTTTTGGTGTACATAAAAAATACCGAAAATCCCGATCGATGTTAAAATATGCATATGTTTCCGAGATAAAATATAAAGTTACATCACTAATTAACATGTAAACACAAAAATTATTATTAGAATAATGATTTAAGGATTTATAACAAAAATAAGAGTGAATTTTACTGAAAATTATCTACAATAGGCAAAATACAAATTTTACAGATAATTCTTTTAATATTTGTCTTCACGCACCATATGTATATCTGCTACTCTGACATTGTCGTCTTAGCATGAAATTACTTTAATGATTCGACCAAAAGGCCACTGGTAAATTGGAAGCTGAATGTCCTTTATTAAAACTAACATATTAGGATTTAAATTTTGTTTTTTAAGCAGCCAATTTGAGTGCTGTAGTAAATAGCTCAAATAAGTTTCTCCAGTGTTTCCCAATAGTCTATAAACTAATTTTTTAGTTCTTTCCATCTAGTAAGAAGATTGTCTCCTTTGTCAATGAAATTAGGTTCTGGGATAGAATTTATAGATTTTCCTATTAGGAAGTGACCTGGAGTTAAGAGTGAAAATTCGTAAGTATCGGTGAGTAAAAAAGATATGTGGGTTGTGAATTAAGGATCTCCTAAATTTGAGTGATTACTGTTAAAAACTCTTCGAGTGTTATTTTAAGAGTGGTAGGCTCTGCAAGACTGATATTTAAAAGATTTAACACACCCGCCTTCCAAAGACCGGCAAAGTTTGGAGCCCTTGGAGGCAAATATCCGACTGATACCTTCAGAAGAAAACATATTCGAAATGTCTTCTAGCATTAGTTTGTGTAAACATTTAATCTCTGTGGTAAAGCACCTGTAAAATTAGTCGTATTATCGCTGAAAATAATGGAGCTTTTCCCATGACACACAAAAAACCTTTTCAATGTAGCAATTAAATCTTCAGAGCTGACCAACTTGTCTAGTGGTCAGCGTGCCTGACTACGGATAAAGAGGTCCTGGGTTCGAATCCCGGTTCGGGCATGTATGTACTTTCTCTATCTATCCTGTCTTTGTCTTTGGCTTGTATGAATGAGGTGTGAATGGTTGCCTACCCTATAAACGGGTGCCTATGGCATGTGTGTAGAGCAAAGTCGTACTTCATGGTGCTCTGCTTAAAACGAAAAACGCTCCCAATCGACTTAATTCGCATAGCATAGGGAGTTTGGCTTGTTCAAGAGTCATTAGTAAACAACAACAAGATCTTCAGAAGTTAAGTCCAAGACAAATTCTATGTGTACAGCCTTTTTGCTCTCTATATATAAATAAAGTGACATATAATTTCTGAAAAGTGCCCTTTTTCTGTCTCTTAAATTTTACGAATGGGTAGCGCTCTTGCCTTCGGTTCAACAGTTCGTGGGTTCGAATCCCACCTTTGGCATAAATGTTTGTAGTGTTTCGGAATTCACTTTAAACCGTAGGCCCCGGTCTAATTAGCCCTCGTGTGCAAAAAATGACCGTTGAGCGACAAACCAACCAACCAACCAACTCGTAAATTTTACTTCAAAGAGCCCACAGAAGTCAATACCTAGGTTAAAAATGCTGAACTAGATGTAACTCTTTCAGCAAGAAGGTCTCCCATAATCTGATTTGCGACAACTGACTTGTTTCTGAAGCATTCTACACATTCGTGAACTACTTTGCGTGCTGTACTTCTGCCACCAATAGGCCAATATTTTAAAGGAACAGTATTTAGAAGGACCAGAGCGCAAACAAGAAAATCTCGTTTATGATATGTTGTTCATTTACCATTCTTGGTTGTTTAGTGATTCCAAATCTACTTTAAACTATAGGTTCTGGTATAATCAGTTTTGTGCAAAATGTAACCGTAGAACAGCAAACAAAACAAACCTAGCTGCAAGTAAATAAGGTCAACCTGCAGGAGCTAAGTGACGTATCAATATCTGCAAAAACGTCAAATAAAAATACCAATTCAGTTTATACTGAATTTTTTTTAATCTTGAAATATTCAAGTGATTACGTTCTCCAAACTACAAATCTCAAATCTCAGAAGAAATATTTTAGTGACTTTCCTAACAAAAGAAAATCCCCTAAAAATAGGTGTCTGCTTGTTTTGTAGACAAAATTTTGCATCGAATTATTTTTTTTAATTTCTATATTTCTTGAACAAACAATACCCTTCCTTAGGTATGATCTCTTAGTTTATTTGATTTCTGAAATATATCAGTTGCATCACGTATCTCTAATCTTCATATCTTATCTTGGTAACAAAATAATGAGGTACCTCCATCGCCTGTAATAAGTAGATTTCATTCTTCAATGATTTGACTCTTACTCCTCTGTCTTGGTTCAACCACCTGAAATTTCTGCACTTAATTGCGTCTTCATACTGCTCCTCCATATCCACAGAACTGTCGATAGTGGACGATAGCGCGTCATTGCTTTTATTATATTCAACGCACTAGCATATACGGTGCGAAGTATATCGGCATGCTTTAAATTCAGTGCACCTTCACAAAATCTCTCCTGCACCAAAATGCTTTAAAAGACAAGATCTCCTCGTTTGTGTGTTGTGTTTGTAACTTTTTTTAAATAGCTTAAGCATTCTATCAATTTTAATGTTTGATATTTTGTGGCAGGACAAGCTATTTTTTTCCAATAAATTTACAGCACATTCAAGCAAATCTTACCGAGTGATAGATTTCACTATAGAGTGATTGATTTCAAATTTTACTGCTACAGATAAAGTAATTCATCTGTAGTCTCAAAATTTCCGTTCATTTATAAATATGCTATGTTCATCTATTTACTTTACTTGTGCTTTCATCCAGCATCAAAGGAAATCAAAGTTCCTGCTAGAAGTCTTCA